>JAABKJ010003113.1:0-26530 GCA_011634705.1 Andricus grossulariae
TAAAATTCAATAGATATGCATTTATTTTCCAAAGTTTTCTAGAAATCCCTTAAAATCTTTGGAAATTCTACAAAATTATTTGGAATTTTTTATATCTCTTAAAATCCTTTAAAATCTCTTACAATCCCTTGGAATCTGTGGAACCGCTAAGAATCTCTTAAAATTCAATAGATATGCATTTATTTTCCAAAGTTTTCTAGAAATCCCTTAAAATCTTTGGAAATTCTACAAAATTCTTTGAAATCCTTTGAACTTTTTTATATCTCATAAAATCCTTTAGAATCCCCTACAATTCCTTGAAATCTTTGAAGATTTAATCAAATCCTTAAATCTTGTGAAATTCCTTGAAATACCTTAAAATCTGTGGAATCCCTAGAAATTCCTTAAAATTTCATTTCGTTTAATTTATTTTTCAAAGTTCACTAGAAATTTCTTAAAATATTTGGAAATCCTACAAAATTCTTTGAAATCCCTTGACATCTTTGAAAAAAGTAGAAATCCTCTAAAATCCCTTGAAATATTTCGAAATTCCTTGAAATTCATGAAAATATTGTTTAATCTCTTCAAACCTAATGAAACCTTAAAATTACTTTTGAATTTTTAGAAATACCATAAAATCCTTTGAAAAGCCTTGAAATCCGTGGAAGTCCTTCGAAATCTGTTAAAATCCTTTGGAACCCCTAAAACCTCCTGATATGTTTGGAAATCTTTAAAATTCCCTGAAATTCTTATAAAATCTGACGAAATTCTTTAAAATCCCTTGAAATCTTTGAAATTGCTAGGGATCCCTTCAAATGGAATTTATTTTCCAAAGTTTAATAGAAATATCTTGTAATCTTTGGAGACCTACAAAATTCTTTGAAATCCCTCAAAATTTTCTAAATCTCTTGAAATCCCTTAAAATTCCCGGAAATATGTGGAAATCTTTTCAATCATCTAAACTCCCTAGAAATGTTTCAAAATTCCTTGAAATTCATGGAAATATTTTTAAATCTCTTGAAAACCGATGCAATTTTGTTATATTAATTAAAATAGTTAAAAAATCCCTTAAAATCCTTTTGAAAGCCTTAAAATCAGTTGGAAAATTTGTTAAAATCCTTCGGAATCATTTAAAACCCTCCTGATATGTTTCGAAATCTTTAAAATGTCGTGACATGTTTACGAAATCTGACGAAATCGCTTAAAAAACCATCGAAATTCCTTAAAATTTGTCGAAATCCTACATTAAATAAATAAATAAAAATCACACATTTGTACTTTCTCGATTTTTCGCATCAACTCTTTCAATATTTTAATATTTTCCTAATTTCTATACTGATTTTTTATAATAATTTTTCAAGAATCGCGAAAAAATTATAAGAAATTCATTACAGGGAAATCATAGACCTATACTGAATTTCCTATAATATTTTTTTCGTAAGGAATTGTAGAAGATTGAATGGGATTGCAAAGGATTCCAAATGATTCCATGGGATTGCATGAGATTGCAAAGGATTCTAAATGATTCCATGGGATTGCATGAGATTGCAGAGAGAATTTACACCAGATAGCAGCAGTAATTTAACCCCTCGGAAGTAATTTTAAAAAAACTTACTAAAATCATCATCTTGGTGTACTTTATCAATGTTCTCAAGTAAGAGATCTTCATCTTCTTCATCAGCACGAGCTGGTTTTATTGTTTTAACTGTCTTCGATGGTTTTTCCGATGTGGTGGAATAACATTGCTCGCTGATGGACAGCATGCCTGCGATAGCTTCTCGCGTTGATGGTGAAGCCCTAACAGAACTGGACGTTTTCAATTTATAAATACTAAGACATCAATTTATACCAGGTGAATTTTACACTCATAGGGGAGACCACCCTACAGTAGATAATCATTCATTTAAAATACTAATGTATGTAAAATAATTAATTAATTGTAATTAATAGTTAGGAAATGATACGTTTTAATAAATTAAAATTAGAATTGATTATTTTACTTATATTTATGCTTATAATTAATTATTATCTACTGTAGGGTGATCTCCCCTATGTACAGAGTGCAGAGGAAATGTTAGTCAAAACTTTAAACGATTCTATAATTTTGTGTCTGCCTGGAAGAATCTTCAGACTTCACAGCCCAAAATGAATTCAAAACAGGGCAATTACTTACTACTTCAAGTTGAAAAATATTGTTGACCTTTTAAGCAAACGAGACGAATTTTTTCAGAAGCAGTTGAATTTTCAACAAAAAAATTCTTTTCGATAAAGAAAGATGTTTTAAAAAAAAAAATGCATAAATTTTCAACCAAAAATATAATAGTTGATATTTCAACCAAAAAGGATTTTACTTTAAAATCAAAAACAGATGAATTTTGCACAAAATAATTGAATTCTGAACCAAAAGGAATGAATTTTTAACAAAAAAAGATATGTTTTCGAGCTGAAAAGTCGAATGTTTCAGAAAAACATTCACTTTGAACCCAAAAAGATGAATTTTAAACAAATAGTTGAATTTTTGACCGAATGGTCGAATTTTCAAACGAGAAAGATTCAGCTTCAATCAAAAACAGTTGCATTTTCAACAAAATATTTAATTTTCAGGCAAAAAAGACAACTTTTTTAGAAGATAGTAGAATTTTCAACAAAAAAAACTTGTTTCCAACCGAACAGTGAAATATTCAGTTAAAAAAATTAATTTTCAACCAAATATTTAAAATTTCAACCAAACAGATGAATCTTTAAACAACAAAATTAATTTTTAACGAAGGTGAAAGATGAATTTTCAATGAAAAAGATAATATTCAACCAAGAAATATAACTTTTCAACCAAATAGTTTAAATTTTTAACAAATTGTTGAATTTTTAACCGATTGGTCGAATTTGCAAACAAGAAAGATTCAACTTCAACCAAAAACAGTTGCATTTTCAATAAAATATTGAATTTTCAGGCCAAAAAGACCAATTTTTTAGAACATAGTTGAATTTTCAACAACCAAAAATTCTTTTCAACCAAAAAAGATCCTTTTTCAACAAAACACATGAATTTTCAACAGGATAGTGAAATATTTAATTCAAAAAAATTCAATTTGAAATGAAATTGGATTTTTTGAGTTGTAACGTCAAATGCTTTACAAAAGCATTGACTTTGAAACCTGAAAAGATGACTTTTTAACGAAAAAGCTATTTTTCAACCAAAAAATATGACTTTTCAATCAAATAATTGAAATTTTTAAAAAATAGTTAAATTGTTAACCGAATGGTCGAATTTTCAAACACAAATGATTTTACTTTAACCAAAAACAGTTGCATTTTCAACCAAATAATTGAATTTTTAACAGAATAGTTGAACTTTCAACAAAAAATTACTTTTCAATCAAGAAAGATGATTTTTCAACAAAATACATGAATTTTTAACCACATAGATTAATATACAGTTAAAAATTAATTTACAACCCATAAAAAACAAATTTGTATCCAAATAGTTAAATTATCAACCAAATAGTTATATTTTCAACCAAATAGTTAATATTTCAACCAAACAGTTAAATTTTCAAGCCAAAAAGACGATTTTTCAGAAGACAGTTGAATTATCCACAAAAAAAGTTCATTTTCATCCAAGAAAAATTAATTTGCAATCAAGACAGATGACTTGGCAATAAAGAAAGATGACTTTTCTATAAAAAAATATGAATTTTGAATCCAAATGGATGAATTTTCAATACACATGGATGAATTTTCTATCCAAAAATGATAAGAATTCAATACAACAGTGGAATTTTCGACCGAAAAAGATGACTTTTTCACAAAACAGTTAAATTTTCAACAAAGTAGATGAATTTTCAACAAAGAAAGGTGAATATTCAAGAAAACACATGAATTTTCAACCAACCAGATGAATATACAGTTTAAAAAATTAATTTTTAACAACAAAAAAAGAAAGAATTTTCAACCAAATAGTTCAATTTTCAACCAAAGAGATGAGTCTTCATACAAACAAAATTATTTTTTAATAAATTATTTCAACTTTCAACCAAGAAGTTGAGTTTTGAACTAAAAATATAATAGTTGATATTTCAACCAAAAACCATTTTAATTTGAAATCGAAAACAGTTAAATTCAACCAAAAACGACGAATTTTCAAACAAAAAAGATTAAACTTCAACTAAAAACAGTTGCATTTTCAACCAAATAGTTCATTGTCAAGCCAAAAATACAATTTATTTATAAGACAGTTAAGAAAGTGATGAAATCTGAACCAAAAATATAATAATAGACTCTTCAACGAAAAGAATGTACTTGCAATCAAAAATAGTTGGATTTTCTTGTTAGGTTATTTAAATTCAGTTTGCAATTAATTGAATAAAAGAGAAAAGGGGAAATTTTCTAGAAAACAGGGGGGGAAAAAGAGGAATTCTTTAAAAAAGGGGAAAATGAGAAAGAGTGTGAAGTTTGAATCTTTCGAAAGTATAAGCATAGTAGGCATAAAATCTCGAAGATTGCACCTAAATTGTTGTATTAGTTCTACACACCATTTTTTAAAAAGCATTGAAACGAATTTCTTAAATCCGATCTGATCGAAATTTTCATTTTGAAAATTGCAATAATCTCAGGAAATCAAGCCAGCATGATTTACACCGGACTTTTTTTCGAGTTCGAAAAATTCGATATTCTAAGCAGGTCTTCAGTTTCATACATCGACATGCATTTTTCTGCGAACCCCTATATGAAACACATTCTAATCAATGGTCAATGGTTATCTATTTCAACCGATCTCTCATACAGTTCAGCTAGATTAAGTCTGAATGATTTTTTTTTAATATTCACTTACCCAGTAGGTGCTGGTGCAGGTTGTTCATAAAGAGGACTAGACGCTGAAGGACTGAAAATAATAATTATCACATTAAAATGAGATTTTCACATTATTTATGGTAAAATTAATATTGGTAAATAACTCTGTTCTTATCATTTTTTTATTTTGATGAAAATACCTGTAAAAAGAATCTGGAAGATTTTAAGACTATTTTTTTATTCTGCAGGATTTTAAGATTTGTTAAGAAAACTGAATTATTTCAAAAGCTATTTAGAAGTTTGGAAAGATTAGAAAATAATTTAAATATTGATAAAATTGAAAACAAAATTTTTAAAAAGGCACTTTTTGAAGATTTCAAAAAACAGCTTTTTGAGAGTTTTTAATGGTTTCATGAGAATCAAAATAAATTTCTTAAGATTCTTGGGAAAATTTCAACTGATTTTTTATTTTGTAAACTGAATTTTTAGAAAAAATTACAAAAGATTTCAAAATATTTCAAATAATTCCCCAAAATTTATAAAAAAATGTAGAGATAAATTTTATAAAAAAAGATGAAGTTTAAAAGACATTTAAAAGTTTGAAAACGATATAAATATAGTTTAAAACTCAAAAAGACTTGATAACATTTTGAAACAAAATAACAATTTTTGAAAATTTCAAATATAAAATTAGAAGCTTTTTAAGTATTTTGAAGGGTTTCAAGAAAATAACCAACTTTTCCTAAAATTCCTGGAATTTCTACAAATTTGAAATAAAATCTGGAAGATTTTAAGTCAATCTTTGCTTAATATTGAAAGATTTTTCAAAATTTTAGGACTAATTATTCAGTTTAAAATATGTTTGAAAATTCATATTTTCTGATAGATAATTTTGGTTGAGGATTCAACTACTGTGTGGAAAATTCGTCTTTTTTTATGAATACAGCTCTTTTTAATTTAGAATAAAATCTTTTTTAGTTGAAATATTAACAATTATATTTTTTGTTGAGAATTCATCTTTCTTGGTTGCAAATTTAACTATTTTAATTGAAAATTCGTTTTTTTTTTAGAAAATTAATCTTCTTGGTAGAAACTATTTTGTAGAAAAGTCTCATTTAGCAAAAATTTTAACTTTTTTGGTTAAAAATGCAACAGGTTGAAAAAAATTAGTAGTTGCATTATTGACCAATTAGTTTAATTTTCAAGTAAAAACAAAAACGATTTTTTAAAAGACAGTTGAAACTTTAACCAAGAAAGAAGACTTTTATACCAAAAAAGATTAATTTATAATCCAAAAAGACGAATTTACAACAAAACAGTTGAATTTTGTAACAAAAAAGATGGCTTTAACAAAATAGTTGAATTTTCAACAAAATAATTAAACTTTCAATAAATTAGTTGCATTTTTTACCAAATTGTTGAATTTTTAACCTACTAAGATGATTTTTCAACCAAGATTAATTTGCTATCAAAAAAGATGACTTTAACAAAAGATATGAATTTTCAACAAAATAATTAAACTTTCCACAAAATAGTTGAATTTTTTACAAAATAGTTGAATTTTTAACCTAAGATGATTTTTCAACCAAGAAGATTAATTTTCTATCAGAAAATATGACTTTAACAAAATATATGAATTTTCAACAAAATAATTAAAATGTCAACAAAGAGTTGCATTTTTTACCAAATAGTTAAATTTTTAACCTACTAAGATGATTTTTCAGCCAAGAATATTAATTTTCTATAAAAAAAAGACTTCAACAAAATATTTGAATTTTCAACAAAATAATTAAAGTTTCAACAAAATAGTTGAATTTTTTACCAAACAGTTGAATTTTTGAACTACTAAGATGATTTTTCAACCAAGAAGATTAATTTTCTACTAAAAAATATGACTTTAACGAATTTTCAACTAGATCAATTCAACTAGAAAAGGCCAATTTTTAACGAAACAGTTTATTACTCTAACAAATTGCTGAATTTTCAACAAACAAGATTAAATTTCTACCCAAATAGACTTAATTAAATTCAGTAAATTTGAAATGAGCTCAGAAAAATTCAAGGGAATTGAAAAGAATTTTATGAAATGCTTAAGAATTCAAGGCGAGGTTCAAAGAATTCAGGATCAATTAAATAAAAACTCTGAGAAGATTTTAAAAAATCCATTGAATTAAAAAGAGTTGAGTTAATTTAGAAGAATTCAAGTAAATTACAAAAATTGAAGAGAATTCCAAAGAATTTAAAAGAATTCAGTGTGAATTCAAAAAAAAAATTAAAATCTCTTCAAATCTTTGAAGCCGTACTAATTTCTAACCAAAAAAGTGACTAATGACTACAAAACAATTCACGTTGAATTCAAGAAAATTCAAATGAATTGGAAAAATGGTAAAAATCGAGAAAAAAATGCCACTGATTACAATAGAATTTGAGTGAATTTAGAGAAATGTAAGGGGAATGAGTAGAATTCTTTTAAATTCATAAAAAAATCAAGCTGAATTAAAAAAGAAATCTAGTGAATTAAAAAGAATGCAAAAATATGAAAAAACTCATTGAATTGAGTAGAATTGAGTGAATTTAGATGAATGCCAAAGAATTCAAAAGAATTCAGGATTAATTAATAAGACTTCAGGGAGAATTCCAAATGAATTGCAAAATATAATTGAAAATCTCTTCAAATCTTTGAAACCCTATGAAATCCCACACTTCTTGTGAATAAATTCTTTGAAATACATTAAAATACTAAAATCCCTTACAATTTTTAAATCTCTTTGAATCCCTCGAAAATGCCTTAAAATCTTTTAAAATACCCTAAAATATTTGACAGTCTTTGAAATCCCTTCAAACTGTGGAAATAAAATTTAAAAATTCTGGGAATCGTTTAAAATTCCTTAAAATATTTCAGATCCTTTGAAATTCCATTAAATTACTGAAATCAATTAAAAATTCCTTTCTAATCTTTTAAAATAGACTACAATATTTCAAACCTTTTAAAACCTTTTAAAATCCCTTGCAATTATTTAAAGCTCTTGAAAATGCTAAGGAATTTGAAAAGATACCTTAAAATATTTCAAGTCCTTTTATCATTTTATCAATTGATTCTCAGGATCAATTAAATAAAAACTTTTTGAACGTTAAAAAAATCAATTGAATTGAGTCAATTTAGAAGAATTCTAATGAATTGAAAAAAATCGAAAGAATTTAAAAGGATTCAGGATAAATTAATAAGAATTCAGGGTAAATTCAAAAAATAATTTCCAATCTCTTCAAATACATTGAAAGCATTAAAAAACCCTTCCAACTAATCCCGTGGAATATTTTAAAATATCTTAAAACCTTATAGGTTCTGTAAAATCGTTTCATATCTTCGAAAATTCTAGAAAATTCTATATCCTAAAATATTTCAAACTCTTTGAAATACCTTCACATTATTAAAATCAACTAAAAATTCCTTAGAATCTTTTAAGATTCCCTAAAATATTTAAACTCCTTTAAAATCCTGCAAAATACCCCACTTCTTCTCTCTTCACCTCTTCAAAATCCACTATAATATTATAAAATTCCGTGAAATTCTATGATATTCACAGAAATCCTGAAAAACTGATTTTTATACCTTGAGAGCTATTAAAATCTCTTAAAATAATAGAAATCCTCGGAAATCTTATAAAATAACGCGAAGTATTTTAAACCTTTAAATTAAGAAAAGGTTTCACGTTATTTTATAAGATTTCCGAGGGTTTCTATCATTTTAAGAGATTTTAATAGCTCTCAAGGTATATAATCAGTTTTTCAGGATTTCTGTAAATATCATAGAATTTTACGGAATTTTATAATATTATAGTGTATTTTGAAGGGGTAAAGATAGAAGAAGTGAGGTATTTTGTAGGATTTTTAAGGAGTTTAAATATTTTAGGGAATCTTAAAAGATTCCAAGGAATTTTTAGTTGATGTTAATAATTTGAAGGTTAAGAAAATCTGATTAATATACCTTGAGAGCTATAATAGAAATCCTCGGAAATCTTATCAAATAACGTGAAGTCTTTTAAAATATCCGAAAACCTTATAGGTCCTGTAATACTTCGAAATTCCTTCAAATTAATGAAATTAATGAATAATTCCTTGGAATCTATTACAATTCTCTAAAATATTTCAAATTAAAAAATCTTCAAAATGCCTTGGAAGTTTTCAAAATACCCCTAAAATCTTTTAAATCCCTTCAAATTATTGAAAATTATTAAAAATTTCTCGGAATCTTTAAAAATACCCTGAAATATTTCAAAAGAATTAAAGACAATTCAGAAATAGGTATAGACCTGAATTGAATAGTGATTAACCCATGATTAACCCAGGCTGTGAGGCCTGAAAATACGATTGAAATACGTACGCGATATCTAGCCGTTGACCAGTAGTTCCCAATGTATAGGCCGATGCTTTTAATAGCTCTTCGATGCCGTTCTTTGGAATATTATTAAGAACCTCGATATCATGGGTATCGAAGCGTTTGACTTTTTTCTGTGGAGTTGATTTTGATGCTTTCCGTCTCTTTGGCGCTTCATCAACCGTCAATCCTCCATAATCACTTTCATTGCTTCCATCATGAAAGTCATACACCGATGTCTGTTTCCACGTAAACTCCTTAGCTGTTTCCACTGTACTATCTATTGCAAAATTACCATAAATAATATTGTCGGTTGTACTTCTAACCACCTCCTTGTCGCCTAGTTTAAATCTAATCACTTTTGGACTCTGCTTTCCAATTTTCGAGGCACGCTTCTTTTCAGTGACTGCTGGCGATGCAGCAATATTTGTTTTCACAAATGGGAAGACAGGTGGTTTTGGCAAAGTCATTTTTATAGATGGTCTGTTGACGGCTAGAGTTTCGCTCATCACAGAAACAGATTTATTCGTTTCTTTCAGTGTTGCTGTGAAGGGACTGTTTTTCATTCGATCTGCGACTTCATAGTCTACAAAATCCTTATTTAACGGTTTTTTTTTCTTCCGTTTGCTTTCACGCTCTGGCTTCGGAGGATTCAAAGATATCAGGTATCGTTCAGCATTTCTGATCTCCTTACTGATGTCTTTCAGTAATTTTTGGCTGTTTATAGTTTCCGGTATATGACTGCGACTAACCATGTTATACTGCAAAAAAATGCATTAATTGTAGCAGTAGGTACAATAAAAACATTGTGTTCATTTCCAGGGCTGACACAGACTAATGTACTTGAAAAAAGTGGAAAATATGACTAATTTAAGCTAAAAATTTAAGCTTCATTTGATTAGACTAGAAAATCAGAAAATTATAAGTTAAAATAATTTAAATGTTAATATTGCAGACTTCATATCCTAAAATGCTTTCAAAAGAAGGTAAATAGGGTGATGTTAAACGAAAATAGGGGAATAAATTCTTTGAAACAAATTAATGCAGGTACCACCTTAAATTCAATATGAAACGTTTTCGATTCCTAATCTTTCAAGTAAACATATTGCAATTTAAACAAAATAGATGAATTTTTAACCAAAAAGATCAATTTGCAATCAAGAAGATTAATTTTCTACTAAAAAAAGGCATTTTCGACAAAATACATGAATTCTCAACCAAATAGTTGAATTTTATACTAAAAAAAAAATGTAACCAAAAATGAAACGGTTAAATTTTTAGTTAAAACCACTAATTTAAAAAAGGAAAAGAATTTTCAATGAAAATGATCAATCTTAAACAAACAAAAAAAAATTTCTTCCCAAGGTAGATCAACTTACAACCAATTAGTTGAATTTTCAACAACAAAAAATGAATTCTCAAAGAAAAATGTAATAGTTAATATTTTAACCAAAAATACGAATATATTAAAAAAAATAGATGAATCCTCAACAAAAAAAGATTATTAATTTTCAACCAAACAGTTACAGTCAACCGAAAAAGAGGAAATTTCTACCAAGGGAGACTAATTTTCAATAACATAGATGAATCTTAAATCAAATACATAAATGTTCAACCAAGAATATAAAGTTTCTACCAAAAAGACGAATTTAACAAAATACATGAAGTTTCAACAAAATAATGAATTTTTGACCAAAAAAATGAATTTTCAATCAAGAATAACAATTTTCTACCAGGAAAGATGAATTTTTGATGAAATAAACTTTTAATCCCGAAAAGACGAATTTTCAACAAAAAAGATAATTTTCAATCAACTATTTGCATTTTCAACCAAAAATGATCACTTTTCTAGCAAAAGAGATGAATTTTCAACAAAAAAGTTGAGTTTTCAAGCTGAAAAGTGGAATGTTTTAGATATGTTTTTACTTTCAATCTCGAAAAGATAAATTGTCAACAAAAAGGTTAATTTTCAACGATGAAAGATGAATTATCAACCCAATAACTGAATTTTCAACGAAAAAAAAAATTAATTTTCAAACAAACAGTTCCATTTGGAATCAAATAGTTGCACTTTCAAGCAAAAAAAAAACAATTTTCTACAAAAAAGTGGAACTTTTAACCAAAAAAGATTAAATTTCTACCAAAAGAGATAAATTTTCAGTAAAATAGATGAATTTTCAAACAAAAAATTAATTTTTAATCAAGAAGAAACATTTTCTACCAAAAAATTAAATTTTCAAAAAAAATACATTAATTTTCAACAAAATAGATGAAATATTAACCAAAAATATAAAATTTTAAACAAGAAGATTAAGTTTTTGTAAAGACACGAATTTTTGATAAAACACATGAATTCTCAATCAAATTTTCGAATTTTCTATTAAAAAAGATAAATTTTAAACCAAAAATGGAATAGTTAAATTTTCGGTGAAAACCCTTAATATTCAGAAAAAAATAATAATTTTCAACAAAATAGTTAAATTTTCTACGAAAATGATGAATCTTCAACCAAAAAAATTAGTTCTTCACAAAGCAGTTTAACTTTCAACTAATTAGCAGAATTTTCAACCAAAAAAGATGAATTCTCGAAGAAAAATGTAATAGTTAATACTTTAACCAAAAATACGAATATATGTAACAAAACAGTTGAATCCTCAACCAAAACAGATTATTAATTTTTAATCAGAGAGTTGCATTTTTAATCCAAAAAAGATTCAATTTCTACTGAGAGATGAATTTTCAATAAAATAGATGAATTTTGAACCAACAATATTAGTTTTCAATTAAAATGATACATTTTCTAGTGAAAATTGAATTTCTATAAAAATACATGAATTTTCAACAAAATAGATGAAATTTTAACCACAAAGATAAATTCTCAACCAAGAAACCTAATTTTCCACTAAAGAACACGAATTTTCAAAAAAATACATGAATGCTCAACCAAATAGTTGAATTTTCGGTTAAACCATTAATTGAAAAAAAAAAAACGAATTTCAACAAAATAGTTAAATTTCAAACAAAGAGATTAATTTCGAACGAGTATGATGAATCTTCAGCCAAAGTAATAGTTAGTTCAAATAAACTTGTAATCCCGAAAAGACGAATTTTAAATAAAACACTTAATTTTCAAAGAAGAAAGATGAATTATCAACCCAATAGCTGAATTTTCCAAGGGAAAATTAATTTTCAAAGGAAAAGTTCCATTTAGAATCAAATAATTGCACTTTCAAGCAAAAGAGACAAATTGTCTACAAAAAAGTGGAATTTTTCATTAAAAAATATTACATTTCTACCAAAAGAGATGAATTTTCAATAAAATAGATGAATTTTGAAACAAAAACATTAAATTTCAATCAAGAAGATACATTTTCTACGAAACAGTTAAATTTTTAACAAAATAAGTTAAATATTAACCACAAAGCTAAATTCTCTACCAAGAAGATACATTTTTTGCAAAAAACACGCATTTTTGACACAATACATGAATTCGCAATCAAATAGTTGAATTTTCTACTAAAAAAGAAAAATTTTCGATGAAAACCATTAATTATCAGAAAAAATATAATTTTCAACAAAATAGTTACATTTTCAAACAGAGCGATGAATTTTCAACGAAAAAAATTAATTTTCAACCGAACAGTTTCATTTAGAATCAAATAGTTGCACTTTCAAGGAAAAGGGACGAATTTTCAACAAAAAAGTGGAATTTGTAACCAAACGCTTGAATTTTCAATCAAATGGTAGAAATTTCGAACATAAAAGATTAAACTGCAACCAAAAACTGTTGCATTTTCAACCAACGGGTTGAATTTTGAAGCCAATAAGACGAATTTGTTTAGAAAACATTTTAATTTTCAATAAAAAAGTTAATTGTGAACGTAGAAAGATTTTTTTTCTACCAAAAAAGATGAATTTTCAACAAAACAGTTTAATTTTCGACGGAAAAATATAGATTTTCAACATAAAAGATGAATTTTCAATAAGAAAATTAAATTTGCAACCAAATATTAACATTTTTAACCAAAAATAATTAACTTTCAACCAAAAATAGTTGTAGTTTTTGATTGCATTTGCATTTTCAACCAACAGGTTGATTTTTCAATTCAATAAGACGAATTTATTAGAAAACATTTGAATTTTCAATAAAAAAGTCAATTGTCAACGTACAAAGATTATTTGTCTACCAACAAATATTAATTTTCTATTGAAAAAGATCGAATGTGTTCAAGCTAAAAAAGTGGAATGTTTATTTTTTTTTTAACTTTTAATCTCGAAAACATAAATTTTCAACGAAGATAGATGAATTATCAACCCTGTTCAACTGTTAATATAAAATAGGGGAAAGAGGGTGGAGTCTGGTATTGAATAGCATTTTCATATCCTAGATTATAGATTTCATACATAGTTTAATTAAATGTTCTTTTTTTTAGATAAAATCGAAAATGAAATAGATTAAAGTAACTAAAGTGACATTTTTCTTTCAAAAAAGGTGACTAAAAGTGTCTTAGGTGACTGTTCCCAATACAATTTATATGAGATTTCGTAGATTCCCAAGCTCAATACTTGAGAAAAAAAACCTTTGGATACGAATATGTTCTGAGATGAGTAGAACAGTGTCATCTGGATACGTTGAAATAAATATTTAACTTACATCTTTGTCAGTGTTCCACTGTTTGAGTATACTAAGTAACGCTTTAATTCCCTGTAAAAAGTAGGGAGGGCACTTTTTTCCTTCGTTGTTTAATTCCTTCAGTTCTTTCAGTAATTTTTTAGCCGCAAACCAGTTAATAGTTTCAAATCCTGGGTATTGAAACTTGTAAGGAGTTTTCATTTTCCTCTCTATTTCGTATATTCTGAAAAGAATTAATAATTATAATAAATTATTAGCGTCCTCAGGGTGTCTAGCGATTCTTAGGAACGAAAATTAAGGTCTTTTCCAGGTTTTCCAGGTCAAGAATTCAAGTTTTTCCAGGTCTACTTTTTTACATCAAATAATGAGATAACCATTTCTCATTGATGTACAAAAATTAGCTATTTCGTTTTTTATTGGCCAACAATTTTTTAGGAAAGCAGAACCATAAATAAACAAATTCTTAATTTTTTGCGAACATAAGTCGTCTTTGAAATCCTTGAAATCTTTGTGAATTCGTTGAAATCTCTTGAAGTACTTAAAATCTTTGTGAAATCTTGACATTTCTCTGAAATCTTTTGGAATCTTTTCAAATTTTTGTAAAATATTTGAAAGCCTTGAAATCTTTAAAATCTGTAATCTTTGTGAAATCTTTTGTGTTCGTTTGAAATCATTCAAATCTTACTGAAATCTTGTCAAATTTGTTGAAAACTTCTGAAATAGTTTAATATCTTTGAAATATATGTGAAATCTTTCGTATTCGTTTGTGAAAAATTTCATTAATCTTTGTTAAATCTTTTGTGTTTGCTTGCAATCATTGAAATCTTCTCAAATTTCTTGAAACCCTTTGAAATAGTTTAAACTTTTTGAAATATTTGTAAAATCTTTCGTATTCGTGTGAAATCATTGAAATATTTGAAATCGTTTAAAATCTTTAAAACGTTTTGAAATCTTTGAAATCTGGTGTATTGTACCCTTTTTGAAATCTGGAATTTTTGTATTCTTTTGAAATCTTTACGAAATTTTTATGAAACCTTTGAAATATTTGTAAAATCTTTCTTAAATCTCTTGTATTCCTTTTAAATTATTAAAATATTTTTAATCTGTGTAAATTCTTTTGAAATCTTTGAAATCAGGTGTTCAAATCTTTGAAAACGTTGCAATCTTTATGAAATGTTCGAAAACTTTGGGAAATCTTTGTCGAATATTTTAAAATATTTGTGAAATTTTTCTTAGACCTTTGGTTGTGAAATCTTTTTTATTTGTTGAAATCATTGAATTATTTGATATCTTAGTGAAATCTTTTCAAATCTTCTAAAATTTTTTTACCCTTTTAAATCGTACAATTGATCTTTTTCGGTCTCGATATTTAAGTGTACACCAGATTTCTAGTTTTATAAAAAGTAAGATAAACTATATTAGAACTTGAAATTCCGAAAATTAGAATTTGTTTCTAAAATATTTAGTTTGGTTATTATCACTTGAGCAATTTCATTTCAAATCAGGCACAATTTCAAGAAAAGTCGGGATTTTGTTTTTAATTTCGACGTGAGAATACTTGCTCTTTCAATTAATCTAAAATGAAAATAAAATTTTAAAAATGACAAAATGGAGGATGTTTTAATAAAATTCTTCAAAGTGAATTTCTTTTAAAAATCTTACATTTAAACTTTTTTTCCGGCAAATAGATAGTAATATTAAAAAATACCTTCGCAGGTAATCATCGAAAGATTGAAACAAATGAAAAATAATTGTCATCAAATTGTGAAATACGTGTTCCTTTATTTTCAAAGCTTGACTTGATTCAACATTTGGAACATATTTTCAAAATAATAAAAATACCAAAAAATTTGAAAAAATTTCAAGTAATTGAAACTACCAAAACCCCTTTATATCTCTTAAAATCCTTTAAAATCTTTGGAAATCCCTTGAAATCTCTTTGAATCTCGTCAAATCTTCGAAACCTTATCAAAATCCCCTGATATCACTTGTTAAAATCTTTTAAAATCCATTATAATATTCGGAAATCCTTAAAATTCGGTAATATATTTCGAAATCTTACGAGATTTCTTGAAATATTTAAAGTCCCTTTAAAATTCATTGAAATCTTTAAAATCCGTGGGAATTTTTTCGAATCTCTTGAAATTCCTTGCAATATATTTTTTTAAATGTAGACATTAAAATTCCTCGAAATCCCTTAAAATCCTTTATATTATTCGCAGAACATTTGAAATATCTTTAAATTTTAGAAATGCCGTGAAACCAACAAAATTCCTTTACATTTTTTTAAATCATTTGAAATTTTTTGAAATCTTCGAAATCTTATTGAAATCCCTTGATATCCTTTACAATTCGTGAAAATATTTCGGTAAAACATGAATATCCTTTAAAATCTTTTGAAATCTCATGAAATCATCTTTGCAGATCTTTTGAAATCCCCTAAAATCTCTTTAAATCCCCTCAAATCTTCGAAATCTTATTAAGATCCCCTGATATCCTTTACAATTCGTGAAAATACTTTGGTACCACATGAAATCCTTTAAAATCCTTTGAAATACCGTGACTAAAATCCATGGATATACTTTGGAATCTTTTAAAATGTCTTAAAATCCTTAGAAATCATCGAAATACCTTTATATCTCTTAAAATACTTAAAAATCTTTAAGATCCTTTGAAATCTTTGCAAATCTTTTGAGATCCCCTGATATCCTTTACAATCCGTGAAAATACTTCGGTACCACATGAAATCCTTTGAAATCCCGTGACTTATTTTGAAGTATTCCTCAATCTCTCAAAATCACTTAAAATCTTTTTAGATTCTTTGAAAACCGTGAAAATCGTTCTTAATTCCTAAAAATCCCTAGAAATCCTTCGATATCTCTTGAAATCTAGTAAAATTTCTGGAACTACGATTAAACTACTTGATGTCCCTTAAAATCTTGTAAAACCCCTTGAAAAATTCATATTTTCTCTGAAATTGTACTCGGTAATTTCTTCCAACTCTTGAAATTCTTTAAAATCCGTGGAAATCTCTTAAAATCTCTAAAAATAGGTGAAAATCCTTGAAATATTTGTAAGTCTTATGAGATCCATTGAAATCGTTGAAATCCCTTTAAAGTGCATTGAAATCTTTAAATTACGTGAGAATCTTTCCGAATCTCCTGAAATACCTCACAATACATTAAAACCTATTTAAATTTGTTGAAGGCCATTGTAATTTTTCAAAATCTCTTAAAATCCGTTCAAATATTTAAGATCTTTTGAAATCCCCTGAAATTCCTTCAAATCTTCAAAATTACATTAAAATCCCCTGATATCATCCTTCAATATTCGTGAAAATAGTCGGTACCACATGAAATCCTTTGCAATCCCGTTACTTATTTTTAAGTCTTTCTCAATCTGTTAAAATTCCTTCAAACCCGTAGAAATCGTTCCTATTCCTTAAAATCCCTAAAAACCCTTAGGTATCTCTTGAAATCCAGTAAAATTTCTGAAACTCCGACTAAAGTCCTTGAGGTCCTTTAAAATCTTGTAAAATCCATTTAAAAAATTGATATTTTCTCTAAAATTGTACTAGGTAATTTCTTTAAACTCTTGAAATCATTTAAACTTATTTACAATCCTACCCTCAAACATTTGAACCCTTGAAATCTTTTTAAATTCCGTGAGATCTCATGAAAGCTCTAAAAAGTATCTAAAATATTGTAAAAAGTAAAATATTACTTGAAATGCCTTAAAATCCCTTGAAATACTTTCAAATCACTGGAATTCTTTCAAATCTTTTGAAATCGTTTCAAATATCGTGTTCGATGAAAATAATTGAATATTGTTGATATATTGAGTAATAAAAAGTTAAAAATCTCAGGTAATTAATGAACGTTTCCTTATTATAATTATGGTATTCTGCAGTTTCAATTTATAAGAAAGGAGTCGTTAATCCACTGGAAAAGATTTGCATTTGATTCATAATTTAATAAATAACAGAATAAATCTTGTTTACTCTCGTTTTTACTTATCAATAAATTATGATTGACAAAAGATTTCACCAGCATTTCAAAAGATTTTAAGAGATTTCACAAAGATTGTAAAGATTTTATGAAGGAATGTACTCTGTATTTCAAGAGGGATCAACCCCTCGAGACTTTTTTTTAAATATTCATCTTTAATATAGAACTTTTAAGCGAATTTTATGCAAATTAGAAAACTTTTAAGGAAAATCCTCCAAATAGGGAACTTTTAGGGGAAATAGGGGACAGACTGTGAAGGCTGGTAGCTGTTGTATTACTCAAAAAAGAAGATTATTAATTAGACGTACTGTATTTGCATAGGGATGTTGAGACTATGGATGAAATTGCCTCCAAAAACAAGTGAGTCAACGGGTGTCAAAACTGCGTGAATCCATCCAGTTGGTATCAGCATAGTTTGACCCTCTTTCAGGATGCATTTATAGCATGCGTCGGCCTGGTCTCCAAAAAACGTTTCACTTTGCGTAGAACTGCACATCCAATGTTGATAGAGTTGTAAATTCGTGGGTGTCGGCCTTATAAGATAAAATATCTTTTCCCCGCGTAAAACGTGATACCAGACAGAAGTGCCACCAAAATCAACGTGGAAATCGGTGAAGCTGTCTTTGACACCCATTAAGCAGTATTTTTGAACTTCGGGTCGTTTTAATTCGCTCTCCTCTGGCCAGTCGCGTGGCCAAACTGTATTTGCCCAATCGAGCTTACGTGCAATATAGGGTGCTTCAACCAATGGTGCGAGACTGAAATTATCAATTTACAAAATGAGTTCAATTATTAAAGTAGACCGAAACCATTTCAAATCATGGAGGCCATCATCTTGCGTGACAATTACGAAAATATATATATTTTTTAATTCACATAGCGACATTTTTACATTTTTTACGAATATTTTAACATTTTAAGGGTAAAATGAGTTTTGCTCAAATTTTAAATGAAAAACCATGCACTTCTTGAAACTTTTGATTTTTTTCGATATTTTCAAAACAATTAAAAACACGAAGAAAAATAAAAACTAATAAAGCTGTTTTGGGTTTTAAAAAAAAATGAAAACACGAAATTTTTTCGCTGAAATTGTCAGGAGAGATAGGTAATATATATTGTCAACTTATCATAAATTTTAAACCTTGGATGTATTTGTATTTCGGGAGAAACAAAATTACACTTTTTCTGTTTTCGCACTTATTGTATTTTACTGTTATTTTTTTTACTTCAAATCTCAAAAACTGCAAAAAGGGCAAGTTTTGAAAGAAAAGAAAAAATTTCTCCCGAAAACCCAAAATACCAAATGGAAATTTTGTTATAAGTAGACTATATTAGTACCTATTATTTCTGAAAATTTCAGAAAAAAGAAAGTAGGGTTTTTGAGAATTTTTTTTTCTTTTCAAAAAAATTAAAATAACTTTACCATTTTTTATTATTTTTTTTCTCATCGGCTTTGAGAGAGCGAAAAAAACTTGACAAACCGGAACAAGAAAAACCTAAAATTGTAAAAAAAAACTTCAAAAAGTGTAACGTATTGAAAAAAAAAATCAAAAATACTTTTTTACTCTCGAAAAACAAAAATACCAAATGAAAAATTTATGGTAAGTAGACTATATTAGTACCTACTATTCCTGCTAATTTCCGAAAAAAGAAAATCGGGTGTTTCAGAAAATGTTTCTTTTTTTTTCAAAAAATTGAAATAACTTTACCATTTTTTTTATTTTATCATCGGATTCTGAAGAGTTTGTTTTTGACAAAATAGAAACAAAAAATTCAAAAAAGGACAAGGTTTTCAAAAAATTATTTAAAAAATGTATTTGACCCGAAGGACTAAAAAAATACTAAACAGAAAATTTATGGTAAGTAGACTGTATTAGTACCTATTTTACCTAAAAATTGCAGCGGAAAAAAGGGAGCTGTTTTGAGAAAACTTCCTTTTTTTGATTTTTCAAGTAATCGAAACACATTTACCAATTTTTATTATTTATCCGCTTTTCTCGTTGGTTTCGAAAGAGCGAAAAAACATGACAAACTGGAACAATAAAACCATAAAAATCTCGAAAATTTCCAAACTGGCAAGGTTTAAAAAAAATTTTTTTTAATATTTTTCTTTTCCCGAAAAACAAAAAAAATACAAAATGGAAAATGTATGATAAGTAGACTACTACTATAAAAATAATATTAGTATATACTACTCCCAAAAATTTCAGGAAAGAAAAGAGAGGGTTTTTGAGAAAAATGTTTTTTTCTTTTTAATTGAAACATCTTTACCATTTTACATTATTTTTTATATTTTCGTTGTGGAATTTGAGTTGCGAAAATTTGAATTAACTGTAATAAGAAAATCCTTAATATCTCAAAAGTTGCAAAAGTGGCACGGTTTTTAAAGTAAAATTGGCAAAAAACTCATTTTACCCTTCAAATTTTTAAATATTCATAAAAAATGTAAATATTTCGCTATGTTAATTAAAAAAAATACATGTCTCTTTATTTTCGACATAAAAGAAAACATTTAACTGGCAAGCCAATCCTAAACATGTAATCCGCCGGCCTGCATGATTTCAAATGGATTTGGTCTGTATAAATTTAGGAAATGAAAAATCTAAATTAAATTAATTGTATTTACCCTGTGTTTGTAAACTCCAGACTTATAACGTTTAAAATCCTTGTGCGAACGGGAGCGTTGTAATATTCGACAAATTCTCTGAGTTTCAACCGAATGTTGTTTTGCTTTGCAACGTCAATGACATCCATTTCACGATCTCCACCTGGTGTAAGTTACATATAAGCATTAGGGTGGTTCTTATTTATAATTACTGGAATTTTTCTCTCTCGAACTTCTCTGTTCTCACCCCCCCCCCCACCCCACAGTTTTGTTCAAATTCCCCCAAAAAATATCCCCAAATTTGAGTCAAATCGGGTTAATATTTAGGGGTGGCCATGAAGTTCCCCATTAAAGTCAGATTTTGGTAAATCTAATATTTAAACACAACGATATGTTACAAATAATTCCGTATTTCAGTATATGGTTCAGAATTCGCCAGAGAATAAGAATCAATCATATATTTTGAGGGTGAATGACTTTAAGCCAATTTTATGGATCCCCAAAAAAACCCCACAAGTGTCAAGCATTTTACGTAATATTGGGGTTTCTTAACGCTTTTTGAAAGTTTTCCCCCCATAAATAATCATTAATCGGTAACTTTAGAATACCTAGTCACTTTCTAACTAATTTTCAATAGTTTAGATAATTTTAGTTTATTTAAGCATTTGTTTTTTCAGATAAGATGCGAAATGAACGTATATTCTAGACATTATGAGCTCTTTAATCAATGACAACAATAAAATAATTTGTTTAAATAATTTCCAAATTATTTAAATTTCATCACACAAAATTTTCGACAGATTTTAATTTTTTTAAGTACTAATTTGTTTTCTAAGAATACTCGTAAATGTTTAAACAAATTAAAATTGTTTAAATAATTTCAATTTCTTTAAATATTTTATTTTTGCCATTTTTCGAAAGATTGAAATATTTTTAGTTGCTGTTTTTTTTTCTAAAAATACTCTTGAATGTTTAAACAAATTTAAATTGTTTAAAAAAATTATTTTATTGTATTCATTTTATGTGTTTTCATCATGAAAAAAAAGCATTTTGTCATTTATCGATGAAAAATACAACTCAAAAAGATAAGTTTTCAAGCAAATAGTTGGATTTAAAAAAAAAAAAATCTTAACCAAACAGTTGAATTGTCAACCAAATAGTAGTAACAAGAAATGTAATTTGCAGCCAAGAAAGATGAATTTTCTATCCAAAAAGACGAATTTTCAATAAAACAGTTGTAATTTCGACCAAAAGAAGGGGATTTTCATAAAATAGTCGAATTTTCAAATTAAAATGACTACACTTCAACCAAAAACAGTTGCATTTTCTATTAAATAGTTGAATTTTCAAAACAAAAAAACTTTATAAGGGAGTTGAATTTTCAACCTGAAAAGTTGAACTTTAAACAAAAATTTTACTTTGAAAGAACAAAGATGAATTTTGAACCAAAGTGACTGTCCAAAAAGACGAATGTTAAACAAAACAGTTGAATTTTCGACCAAAAACATTACTTTTTAACAAAATAAATCAATTTTCAATAAAATAGTTGAAATTTCAACAAAATAGTTTAATTTATAACCAAATACCTGAATTTTTAACCAAGAAAATTAATTTTCTACACACAAAAAAATCAAATTTAACAAAATACATGAATTTTCAACCAAAAAGATTACTTTTCGATAAAGAAGATTAATTTTCTATCTAAAGACAAATTTTCAACAAAATAAATGTATTTTCAACCAAATACTTGAATTTCAACCACATAGTTGAATATTCAGATCAAAAAATTAATTTTTAACCAACAAAAAAAAAACGAATTTTTAATCGAAGAAGTGAATCTTAAAAAATAAGAATTTTTAAAAAATTATTTCAACTTTTAACCAAGTACTTGAATTTTCCACAAAAAAAAAGATGAATTTTCAACAACAAAATCCGTTTTCAACCAAATATTGGTAACAAAAAATGTAAATTTCAACCAAAAAAGTTGAACTTTGTATCGAAAAAGACGAATATTGAACAAAAAAGTTGAATTTTTGACGAAAAAAGATTACTTTTTAACAAAATAAATAAATTTTCAATAAAATAGTTAAAATTTCAACAAAAAGACGATTAATTTTCTACAAAAAAAAAAACAACAAATTTTCAACAAAATACAAGAATCTTCACAACAAAAAAATATTTTTGGATAAAGAAGATTAATTTTGTACCTAAAAACAAAAATTTTCAACAAAATACCTGAATTTTCAACCAACTAAATGCATTTTCAACTTATAAAGATTAAATGTTTAACTAAAAATGAAATAGTTGAATTTTCAGATAAAAAAAATTAATTTCCAAAAACAAAAAAAACGAATTTTTAATCAAAGAGGTGAATCTTTGAAAAAATGAGTTTTTAACAAAAAAGATCAACTTTCAACCAAATTGTTGAAAGTTCAACAAAAAAATATGCATTTCTAACAAAATAGTTAATTTTACAACCAAAGAGATAAATTTTGCACTAAAATGATAAATTTTAAATAAAAAAATAAATTTTTAATAAAGTAGTGGAATTTGCAAACGAAAAATATGAATTCTCAACGAAAAATGTAATACATAATTGATATTTCAACCAAAAAAAATTTATATTAAATAAAACACAATTCAATTCATAAACAAAAGACGAATTTGTAACAAAATAGTGGAATCCTCAACCAAAATATATTAACTTTCAACCGGAAACTGAACTTCAAACTGAACAGACAAAAAAAATCAAACGAGATGAATTCTTGACCAAAAATATAATATTAGGTTTGTCATCGAAAAAAAATGAACTTTTAACCAAACCTATTGGGATGTATTAATTCAGTTCGCATTCAAGTGAAAAACAAGAAAAATGGGATGTTTCTTAAAAACAGGGAGAAAAAAGAGGAATTTTTAAAAAAAGGTAAAGTCCGGATTTTTACAATATAGAATCATTTACGAATGGAATAAAAACATTTTAAATTTATAAACTTTTAATTCATTATTCTTGACCAGAAATTCACTGATTTTTGTATTTTTTACCTTTAAAATTCCTGTCTTTTCCTGACCAACAAAATTCCCTGATTTACCCTGACCTACGCCCACCCTGATTTAGGCTGTGTTGTGATTTTGTTTTCAAACATTTTTATTTTTTTTTTTACTATAAAAATGGGACCACCCTAATATATAAACAATAATGACTACCAAAATTGTTATCATTGAAAATCAAAGATATAGTTTAAATCAAAAAGTTTTCTCACCGACATAACTTTCAATGTCGTAAACACTGAAATTTGAGGGTGGAACAATCATATCAAGGCCTTCTTTTCCGTCAACAATAATAGGTGTGTCAAATCCTAGATTCTGCAAATACTGTATTGTTAATTGTTGTCCCCTTAAATATTTAACAACATCATCTGCTTTCGGGAAATGTCTTGATTTTAATTCTTTGATGAAAACAGGTGTACCCGTTTGAACGGGCTTTGTTTCAGCATTAACTTCCGAGTAGTTGTGGCGATGCCAATTCATTCTGGCTTTCACTATAGAAAAAAAAAACGATTTTAATTATGTTGTTTGTATTAAAAATTGGTTGTAATTGTACAAAATATAGGCTTACTTAAAGATGGTCCACAGGTGGCTTCGCAACGTGGACAGTGAAATTTATCAAGATCTGCTGCCATATATTCCCTTATATTTAAACACCTTAAAAAAATATAATTTATAATTAAAACAATTATTTAAGGTCATGTCCCAGGCGACATTAGCAGATCCTCAATCCTATTATTGTAATTGTACCACGTTCACTCATAAAATTTGAGTAACTTTTTTTTTATACTCCTCATCAATCGATCAATCATTCAATCGATCAATCGATTTCAATTTGAAGCAAAAAATAATTTTTAATACAAAATAAAAATTTCGAATAAATATTTAATTGAAGTTTACTTGTTTTCAAGTTTATATAATATAAATACAATTTTTAAAAGATTATTGAGAGAAGTCAGAAATATTTTTGAAGATTTCAGATATGTCAAATCAAAATTTCAACAACAAAGTTAATTTTCAACCCAATAGATTAATTCTCAATCAAAAAAGATGAATTCTTAACGAAAAATTTAATACATAAAACATAATTGACATTTCACAACAAAGAAGTTAATTGTAAATAAAAAACAGTTTAATTCATCCCAGAAAGACGAATTTTCAACAAAATAGTTGAATACTCAACCGAAAAAGATTAAATTTTTTCCAAGAGATCAATTTTCTACAAAACAGTTTAATTTTCTAACCCAAAAATATTAATTCTCCACGAAATAGATGAATTCTTTAACAAGAAGACAAATTTTCTACGAAAAAGGCGAATTTTCAACGAAATAATTACACTGTCAACGCAAGAGATCAATTTTGAACTAAAAAGATGAGTCTTACAACAAAAAAATGAATTTTTAAAAAATTAATTCAATTTTAGAACAAGTGAGATGTATTTTCAGCGAAAAATGTAATAGTTTATATTTCAACTACAAAATATTTCGACTTTAAATCAAAAAGAGTTGAATTCATCGAAAAACTTCGAATTTTCAACAAAGTATTGCAATTCTCAATCACAATAAATTAATTTTCAAACTAAAAAGACAAATTTTCGACCTAAAAGATAAATTTTCAACAAAAAAAAGTTACATTTTCGACCAAATAGATGAATTCTGATCTAAAATGATGAATCTTCAATAAGAAAATAAATTTTTTATGAATTAATTCAATTTTCAATGATAAATGTAATAGTTGATATTTTAACTAAAAGAGATTTTAACTTTAAATCAAAGAGTTGACTTCATTGAAAAAAGTCAATACAAAAAACAATTTTCGAATAACTATTTACTTTTTAGGTGTCTTTGTTTATTATTTCATGACAAATTTAAGTCAATTTAAAAGATATTTAGGACTTCTTGACGCTTAGGAAAAATTAAAAAATATTTGATAAATTTTCGAAAATATTTAGTTTTAAAATATTTTTCATCTCTTCAAAACTTTCGAAATTCCTAAATATGTTTCAAAATGACTCGATTTATTTCTAAAATTGCCTTAAATCTTTCTGATTTATTTTGGACAATTTAAGAAATCTTTTGTAACGTTTTAAAATCTTTTCAGATATCTTTTTCTTAAATTTTCTGACAATTTTGGAATTTTTTGATATCTTTTTAAATATTCTCTTAAAATTAATTTTGAAAAATAAAAGACAATTTTTAATTTTCCCAGAAATCTTTTAGAAAAAATTATTTTCTTCAAACCTTTCAATTTTTTTTGTTCAGAATCTTTAAAAATCTAAGTTTAAAAAAATTTGTTAACATCTTTTGATGTTTAAAATAATTTGTGTACATTTTCAAAACTTCTAAATATCTCTCAAACTTATTCGAATTTTTTCTAAAACTTTGTAATCTTGCAAAATTGAACATTTTTGCTCTAAAATCGTCTAAATTCTTTTCCGAAATTTTAGGAAATAATTTAAAATTAATTTCTTAGAATGAAATATCAATTAAAATTTTTCCTGGCAGCTTAAAAAAAAGTTATTTTCTTAAAACCTTTAAAAATCCTTGAAACACTTCAAAATTTTCAAAAATCTACATTTTATATACAATTGTTGGAAAACTTTTCAATTTTTCAATTATTTTTGAATCATTTCAAAACTTGTAAGACTTTGAAATATCTTTTGAAACAATTGAGTGTCTGGATCGAGAAATTCGCCCAGCGCTTGAGATCGGGTAGAAGGGTAACGTCTGGGTGGACGGAAAATTTAAAAGTCAAAAAATAAATTTTTGAAAAATATAGGCTTGTAGATAATGACGAGACGGAACTTTTGTGTATCTTCTATTTTTTGATCGGGTAATTATTTTTAATAATAAGCCTGATAAACTAAAAAAAATGTGTCCCCAAAATCAATTAGCTTTTAAGAAATAAATCGTCGTAAGTTGGGCAAATATTACTGAAACCACTTCAAACTTGATATACGAACGAAATATGCCCTAGCGATGCTTACAAAACAAAGAACAAGTTGAAAGTCGCCTATTTTTTATTAATATTTAATTGCAAATTGAGACAGATCGGTAACCCCGTTTTTTCAGTTTCGCCGACAAAAAGTATCGAGG
>JAABKJ010003114.1:0-10621 GCA_011634705.1 Andricus grossulariae
ACAAACTTTTAGCTATCCCCCCCCCCCCGCTCGAATCCTCCTCGTTGACGACAATAGTTTTTCTCCCCCCCCCAGGAAAAAAAACGAATTTTTAACCAAGTAGTTGAATCCAGAACCAAAAAGATGCATTTTTATCAAACAAGATTAATTTTCTAACCAAAATTATGAATTTTCTACAAAATAGTTGAATTTTCAACTCATAAAAGATAATTTCTAACCAAAAATGGAATAGTAACATTTGTAGATAAAAAAACGAATTCTCAGCAAAAAATGGAATCTTACACCAAACAGATATATTTTTAACTGAAAAAATATATTGTTTGAACCAAAAATGGAATTATCAAATTTTTAGTTCAAGAAATTAATTTAAAAAAAAAAGAATTTTCAGCTAGTTGAATTCAACCAAAAAAGAAGAATTTTTAAACAAATAGTTGAATGCTCAACCAAAAAGATGAATAGTTTCTTAACCAAAGATACGAATTTTCAACAAAATACATTAATTTTCTACCAAAGAGTTGAATTGTCAACTTATAAAGGATTTTCTAACGAAAAATGAAATAGTGAAATTTGTAGATAAAACGAATTTTTAACAAAATAAATGAATCCTCCACCAAATGATAGATTTTCAACTGAAAAAAAAAATTTCTCTGAGCCATAAACCAAATTTTCAAATTTTGAGTTTAAAAAGTTAATTTTCAACACAAAAACGAATTCGCAACCAGTTGAATTCAACCAGAAAGGCCGAATTTTCGAACAAATTGTTGAATCTTTGACCAAAAAAATTTAATTTTCAACAAAGAACATTAATTTTCCAACCGAAACGACTAATTTTACACAAAATACATCAATTTTCAACAATATTGTTGAATTTTGAAGCTAGAAGGTCGAATATCTACAAAATAGTTGAATTTTCGATCCAAAAATATGAGTTTTCAACTAAAGTTATAAATCTTCAACCACAACATTTTTTTCAAACTAGTTCAACCTTAAACCAATTAGTTGATTTTTCAACCAAAAAAAGATGAATTTGCAATCAAGAAGATTAATTTAAGGCAAAAAATGCGAATTTGCGACAAAATACATGAATTTGCGATTAGAAAAAAATCCATTTTATATTAAAAAAATAAATTTCCAACCAAAAATGGAATAGTTGAAAACTTAATAGTTTAATCTAATTAGTTATAAATTAATTAATTCTCAGCCAAAGAAACAATTTTTCTTCGAAATAATTAAATTTTCAACCAAAGAGGTGAACTTGAAACTGAAATGACTAATCTTAAAAAAAAAAGAATTTTAAATAAAAGAGTGCAACATTTAACTTATGGTAAAGTTAAATTCTCAACAATTTTTAACAATATAGTTCAACTAAGTAGTTGAAATTTTGACCAAAAAAGATTACTTTTTAACAAAATAGTTGCATTGAGCGAGTATGAAGTCTGAAATATAAAAGTGATTTTCAAACTTATTAAGTTCGTAACGTTACTTCCATTGACCCTTCCCTCAACCCTTCCGTTATCAAAAGTACTATTTTGCGCTACCCCTCCCCTTCAAATTGGTAACGTAGTTTATGAATGATACCTAAGTCCCAACGTAGGAAACTGTAGGAAACTACGAAATCGTATACTACGTCATATACTACTTCGTTTACCATCCCGATTTCCAACGTAGTTTACGACGTCTATTCTTACGTCGTTTCGGACGTAGTTCTCTCCGTAATTTCTGACGTATTTTAGTACGTCATTTACGACGTAGAAAAATATGTAGGAAACTACGACATCGTATACTAAGTCGCTTACTATCCCGGTTTCCAAAGTAATTTACGAAGTATAGTCCTACATCGTTTCCGACGTAGTTTTCTACGTCATTCTTTGACGTATTGTAGTACGTTCTTTACGACGTAGGAAATTATGTTGGAAACTACGACGTCGTATACTACGTCGTTTATCATCCCAATTTCCAGCATATTTTACGACGTCTAGTCCTACGTCGTTTCCGATGTAGTTTTCTACGTCATTCTTTGACGTATTTTAGCACGTTCTTTACGACTTGTAGGAAACTACGTCGTCGTATACTACGTCGCTTATTATCCCAATTCCCAACGTATTTTACGACGTCTAGTCCTACGTCGTTTCCGATGTAGTTTTCTGCGTGATTTTTTGACGTATTTTAGTACGTTCTTTACGACGTATGAAAATATGGAGGAAACTAAAACGTCGTTTACTATCCCAATTTCCAACGTAGTTCACGACGTCTAGTCCTACTTCGTTTCCGACGTAGTTTTCTGCGTGATTTTTTGACGTATTTTAGTACGTTCTTTACGACGTATGAAAATATGCAGGAAACTACGACGTCGTATACTACGTTGTTTACTATCCTAATTTCCAACGTAATATGCGACGTCGAGTCTTACGTCATTCCCGACGTAGTTTCCCACGTAATTTTTGGCGTAGTTCAATACGTTCTTCACGACGTAGGAATTTTCAATTGAAAGAAATATACCAATATTAAAGAACATTTTTATACACAAAAACTAAAAGTTAGGATATTTATTGTTTACTTTAGAAAAAGTTTTCATTTCTTTGACCTCAGAAAAGTGTGTCAAAGTATAACTTTTTCGGAATTTTGAATTTTTATTAGAACTTCAGGGCAGTAATCTTGTTCAGTTGCCCTTCCAGAAACTTTTCGTTTAATCCAAGACTTAACGTGCTTTGAAGTTATAAGTCTGATGGAGATTTAATACGCATCTAGTCAAAATACTTTGACACGTGTAAAGAGGAAATTATGGCAATAACATGAAAAAATGTTTATCGATCTTATTAGAAATACTAAGAAAAATAAAGATTTCCTGTAAAAAATCGTTAAATGCACTTTTTATAAAATCAAGAGCCAAAATATAATTTATTATAAAAAATTGTTTACTGAATTGATAAATACTTTCCATATGAATTATAGGAATCGATTGTAAAATGTATATATTATTCAGTAGTAACTGAATCAATAAAAAAATTTTTTTACATAGATTTGATCCCCATACAGGTGAATAACGATAGTCCCCTAATTTAGAAAATTATGTTTTCAAATACCATCCACACCAAACCTAACCATAAATATTTTATATTTGTATAAGCACCAATCCGAAAAATCTATTTTTTCATGCTGATCTTCGGATTTAGATGATCTTCCACAATATGTATGATAGGGTGATTTATTTTATAAGGCTGAACAAAATGATTTCCGGAAATGAATACGCACAGTAGCCTAAGTTGTACCTTTTTATTCAACAAATTTTACAAAAAAAAAAATTAAGTAAAAATCGCATATGGTTCAGAGGTTGTTAATGTTGCTCTTGATTTTTTTTTGTATTTTATGAATGCCTTAAAAATCCATTTATTACATTTTTCTGTATATTATATATACACCTTTACATTATTGTCATTGTACATTAGGGTGATTCCAAAATTAATTGGAATTTTTTTTCAATTTTTATGCATATCGCCCCAAATTTGTTTAAATCGACAACAAATTAAATGCAGAAAAAAACATATTTAGAGGTTTAATAAGCCTCATGAAGTTTAACATATATTTCCCATAAGAAAAAAACTGTTTTTGTAAATTTTATTCAGAATTGTCAATATTAAGTGAATCGAGCTGTAACTCAACATTTCTCTTAATAGTTAGTTATAGAATGCAAATGAAACATTACTTTTTAAATATCACCCCCATAAGTCTCTTTAACAGGGTCCCCAAAAAACCCCATAGATGAAAAATTAGGCTTTGCGAGTTTTTGGCGCTCATTATGATTTTTTTACAATTTTTTCAATACAAATTGTTTTTAATACATAAGATACTACTTTCTACTGACAATTGCTTTTTTACATGTATTGTTTAAACAATTTATCATTGTTTATAGACATTTTCTCTTAAAATTGAGTTAGAAAGTCACGTTTTTTGCCGAATTCTTAAAATTATTATTATTTGTTCAGGTGGAACGAACCAATAATTAATCAAGTTCAACGAAAATAATTGTTTTAACCTTTTATTATTATTGATATTAATATTCCCTTAGAATAATGCTAGATTGTTGCAGGTTTTTCTAATCTTTTTGTCCATTTTTCAATTAGAGTAATATCAAGATTGATTCAAGTTAACAAACATAATTTTTTAAACAATTCAATATTATTTTTAATAATATTCTCTTTGAATAATGTTAGAAAGTTGCGGTTTTTTCTGAAATTTTCAACTTTTTGTCCACTTTTCACGTAGTGAGGTAATAATCAAAGCAAGTTGACAAAAATAATTATTTAAACAATTTATTATTGTTTATAACTATCTCCTCTTAAATAATTGCTAGGAAGTTGCGTGTTTTTTGTGAAATTTTTTACTTTTCTTTGGCTTTTTAGTTATGAACAAATACTAAACAAACATTAGAGAGAATTATTTTTTTATTTTATTTTCTTCATGGAGAAGAATAAATGCAAATTTTCCTTGAAGTAGTGACTGAAAGCCTCTTTCTTTTAATTAATATAGTTATGGAAGATAATAATTTGTTTAATCAAGTATTTTTGTTAAATTGCATTATTTGTTACCTCACTTTAAGTGAAAAGTGGACCAAAAGTGAAAAATTTAAGAAAAAACCGCAACTTTCTAACATTATTCAAAGAGAATATTATTATAGTTGTCTGAAAAAATTATTATTGTTTATAACTATCTTCTCCTATGTTAATGTTAAATAGTTGCGATTTTTTCTGAAATTTTCAACTTTTTGTCCACTGTTTACTTAGTAAGGTAATAATTAATGCAAGTTGATAAACATAATTATTTAAACAATTTATTATTGTTTAGAACTATATTCTCTTAGATAATTGCTAGAAATTTGCGGTTTGATAATCTTTTTCTTTTTTGTTAATACATTTTTCATAAATAAAACAGATATTTGAAATATTCTTCAAATTTTCTATATGGATCATAATAAAAGAAAAGTTTCCTTGAAGTAATAACTGAGGCCCGTTTTATTTAATTTATTGATAATATTTATTATTTGTTCCTAACAAAAAAGTCCAAGAAAAGCTGAAAATTTGAGAAAAACTGGCATAATTTAAACAGAATATTATTCAAAATAATTATTATTGTTTAAACAATTATGGTTGTTAACTTGAATTAATTATTACCTCACTCTAATTGAAAAGTGAACCAAATGTGAAAATTTTTAGAAGCAACTGCAACTTTCTTGCATTATTCTAAGAGAATATTATTGTAAATAATGATAAATTTTCGAAACAATTATTTCTGTTAAATTTAATTGATTATTGATTTAATTTAACTGAAAAGTTAAAAATATGTTGAAAAATGCGAAAAAAATCGCAACTTTCTAACTCTAAGATAAAATTGCTAAAAATAATAATAGATTGTTTAAACGATGTATGTAAACAGTTATCAGTAGAAAGTAGAATTTAATTCATTAGAAACAATTTGTATTTAAAACACCGCAAAAAATCATAATTAGTTAGCAAAACCCAATTTTTCACATATGAGGTTGTTTTGGGACCCTATAAAATAGACTTATGGGCATGGTATTCACAAAGTAATTATTCATTTGTATTATATAGCTCATTGAACCTCTAAATAATATATTTAAAAAAAACGCATTTATTTTTGTGTGGATTCGAACAAATTTTGGGGCAATATGCATGAAAATTCAAAACAAATAAAAATTTGGACCACCCTATTGTGCATCATGTAATGAAAATTTTTTAACTCATTTTTAAGGAAAAAAATTATTTTATCTTACTTGTTTCACATTTCTATATGAGGATTTGACATGAGTTCTCCCAGTTACAAAATAGGATAAAATTTTTGTTAAAGTTATTTATTATAGAAAAATATGAAGAAAAAAAATTACTTTCCTTAAAAATGAGTTTCAGAATTTTTTTATTTTATTATCTAAAATTATGGTCATATAAAAGGGCATAATTTTATATGAATACAAATTTAATGCATTTTTAAGTACATTGAGATCATATAAAAACAACAAAAAAGTCATAGCTACTATAGAGGACTTTTAAATCATATCCGATTTTGATTTTGTTTAAAATTTGTTTGCTAAAAAGGTACAACATATGCTAGTTTGCGTTTTCAAATTCGGAAAAGGAATAGTAATGAATATGAAAATGAGTTACCTTAAGATCAAATAATGCAAATGTTACTATACAAGAATCGAGGTGACAATGCATTGTGCGCTTGACAAACGTGCTTCGTATCGCTTTTTTGGATCGTCGGAAAAAAAATCGTTGAATTTATTATTATTAAAAAAATAATCTTTCACCACGACGACGGATACATGCAAATAACGTGATTAGAAGCTAAACAGAGTGGTCCAAAATTTTTTTTTCATAGCCATATCAATAATTGTATTGGCAAAAAATGTATTTGAGGCAGAAAACTACAATACTGTTAATTTCTTTTTTCAGAATAAAATAAAATATTTACAATACAAAATTTTATTTTGGATCACTCTAGTCTGAAATAATTATTCTATTGCAACAATACTTATTTACGCAATTGAGGGAATGTGAGAGCAAATTCAATTTGTAGGAATCGTGCACAAATTTTAAAAATCAGGGATTGATCGGAATTTAAAAAATAATCTCATGAGAGAAATTATTGAACAAAAATTGAAAAGCTTGAAAATTGACGTTATTTGTCAACTCATTTTCTGACCAATTTTAATTAGTCCCAAAAATAAATTTCCATTTAATTGAAAAACAATTTCTTTGCATCCAACGAAATTTCTTTCAATGAAACAAATATTTTTCAACTCATACGGAAATTTCTTTAATTCTAAACAATTCCCTGGGAATATTATAAATTTGTTATAGACATATATTTGTTTGAGAACAAAAATATTGAATGAATTCCTACAAATTTTAGGTGAATTCCTCAATTTTTAAATTTCCTTGAAGTCTAATTGAGTAATAACCGTAGCAATAAAGTTTAATTTTGCATGCAATCGAGAGCTAAAGAGAGAGTAGGGAAGGAACGTAATGAGTCAACGACTGCGAAGAGTTGAGTTTTTAAGCTAAAAAGTCCAATTTTTAGAAAACAGTTAATTTTTAAACCCGAAAACAATAATAATCAACAAAGAAACGTGATTTTTCAAAGAAGTGGTTGAATTTTCAACAAAAAAATTAATTTAAGACTGAAAAATTGCATTGACAAGCAAATAGTTTATTAACTTTTTAGCAAAGAAGTTGCGTTTTTGAACAAATAGTGGAATCCTTAAGCCAAAAAAGAAACTTTCTCAGGAGACGGTTGAATTTTCAACTCAGAAATTTTCTGCCAAAAAAGATGAATTTTCAATCCAAAAAGAGAAATTTCCAAAAATAAAGTCGAATTTTCGGAAAAAGATGACTTTTTAACAAAATAGTTGGATTTTCAATAAAATAATTAGTTTTTTTATCAAATGGTAGAATTTTTAATCGAAAAATGCGTTTTTCCTTGTTTTTTACTAAATAGTTTAATTTTCAAGCCAAGAAGGCAAATTCTTTAGAAAAGAGTTACATTTTTAATCCAAAAAGGACGAAATTTCTATCCAACAAGGCTAATATTCAACAAATTAATTCAATTTTTAACAAAATAATTACATTTTCAACAAAATAGTTTAATTTTTGACCAAATAATTAAATTTGTATCAAAATCTTTAAATTGTCAATTAAAGTGATAAATATTAACCCAAAAATTAATTTTTCACAAAAAAGTTCAACTTTTCGCCAAGTAATTGGATTTGCAATACATCAAGATTGATTCTGAACGAAAAATATAATACATAGTTGATGTTTTCAACAAGAAAAGATTTCAATTTTAAATAAGAAACAGATTAATTCAACCAAAAAAGACCAATTTTTTACAATATAAGTAAATTCTGAACCAAAACAAATTAATTTTTTACCAGCATTTTTTAACCAAAAAATATATAATTTTTACCAAAAGAGATGTATCTTCAAATCAGAAAGATTCAATTTTCAACAAAATTGTTGAATTTTTAAATCAAAATCACGAATTTTCTATCAAAAAGTTGACTATTGAACCCGGCAATCTAAATTTGGAATAAAAAAGGTAATTTTGAACTGAATATTTAAATTTGAAGTTGAAAAAGTTGATTTTCAACAACAACAGCAAGAAAATTAGAACAATAGCTAGAATTTTTAACCACAGAGATCGATTTTTAAGTAACAAAATTAATTTTTAACGAAGTAGTTCAACTTTCAACCAATTAGTTGAATTTTCAATGAAGAAAACTGATTTTTTACCATAAAAGACGAATATACAACAGAATGGAAAAAATTTCGACCAAATTGTTGAATTTTCGACTAAAGACGAGCATTTTTCCGCCAATTATAGAATAGTTTAATTTTCAATTGAAAAATTATTAAATATAAAAAAAAGAATTTTCGACAAAATAGTTAAATTTCAAACAAATGAGATGGGTCTTCAACTAATGAAAATAATTTTTAATAAATCAGTTCAACTTTCAACTAAGTAATTGAATTTTCAATGATGATTATCTACCAAAAAAATATTAATTTGCAACAAAATACATAGGTCTTAACCAAATAGTTGAATTTTCAATTAAGAACCATCGATTTTCAACTAATAATGGAATAGTTAAATTTTCAGTGAAAAAAAATAATTTTGCAGTAAAGTAATTAAATTTTTTACAAAATAGTTGAATTTTTAACAATATAGTTAAATTTTTCTCTACAAAGATGAATTTTCAACATAATAGTTGATTTTTTAACCTCATTGTTGAATGTCCAACTACAAAGTTAAATGTTCAACCAAATGGTCGAATTCTTAAGTGAAAAAGATTAAACTTTAACCAAAAACAGTTGCATTTACAACCAAATAGTTGAACTTTCAAGCAAAAAAGGAACAATTTTCAACAAAATAGTTGCATTTTTACCTAAATGTTGAATTTTCAGCCTACCAAAAGAAATTTTCGACCAACTGGTGGAACTTTTAAACAAAAAAGTTTAGGCTCTATCCGAGAGCAGTTGCATTTTCAACCAAATAGTTTAATTTTCAAGCCAAAAAGACGATTTTTTTCAGAAGAGAATTGAATTTTCAATCCAAAAGGACGAATTTTCTATCCGAAAAAAAGAATTCTGAACAAATCGGTTCAATTTTCAACAAAATAATTATACTTTTAATAAAATAGTATAATTTTTAACAAAATAATTAATTTTGAACGAAATGGTTCGATTTCAAACTAAAATTATAAATCTTTAACAACAAAAAATGATATTTTGACCTAAATGTTTAACTTCCACCAAAGTAGTTGAATTTGCAATGAAAAAAAATTGATTCTGAATGAAAAATATAATACATAGTTGATGTTTCAAACGAGAAAAGATTTTTAATTTAGATGAAAAACAGATAAATTTGACCAAAAAAGACCATTTTTCAACAAAATAAGTGAATCCTCAAACAAAATAGATTACTTTTTAACCAATTAGTTGCATTTTAATTGAAAAACATCTACAATTGAAGTATTTACTGGAAACTTAATTTTCAACCAAATACTTAAATATTCCGCAAAAGTAATAGAAATTCCAACCAAAAATTACGAATTTTCAAAAAAACCATTGAATTTTTAAACCAAAATGACAATTCTACAAAAAAGTTAAATTTTCAACAAAAAAAGTCAATTTTACCCAACAAATTAAATTCGCAGTTGAAAAAATAGATTTTGAACCATAAAAGCAATTAATCAAAGAAATAGTTCATTTTGTCAACCAAACAGATCAATTTTTAAATGAAAAAATAAATTTTAAACAAAGTTGTTCGAATTTCAACAAAATAATTTTAATTTTCAGAAGTTCCTGCAAAATGTATCACGAATTTTGTGAATAGTTCAAAAAGGCGACTTATCTACAAAACAGTTGCATTTTCAACCATAAAATATTAATTTTCAATACAACAGTTAATTTGAAACCGAACAGTTAATATTTAACTACAAAGATCTGTCTTCAACCAAAAGTCGAATATTCAACAAAATAGTTGAATTCTCCACCAAAGAGATGAATCTTCAACAAAAGAAAGAATTTTTAACAAAGTAGTTTCTTTTTCAACCAAGTAGTTGAATTTTTCACCAGAAAAGATGCAATTCTAAAAAATAGTTGTATTTTCGAAAAAATAATTAAATTTTCAACTAAGCAGTAGAATTTTTACCAAACAAAATAAATTCCAAACCAAAAATATAATAGAAGACTTCTGAATTAAAAGAAATTAACTTTCAATGAAAAATAGTTGAATTTTCTCATTGGATTCTATTAATGTCTGTATTTAGATGCTTTTCTTATAAAATGAAATAACATATTTTCATTTTCAAACATTTCAGAAGATTTTTTTCGAAAAGAAATTTAAATAGAATATTCAAAAAGATTTTAAAGCATAAAAAAAGATTTCCAAAATTTTTGAAAACGAATCTGAAAGACGTAGTTCAACTCAGTTGAAAAAAATTAATTAATTTGAAAATCTTTTTGAATTTTCTCGACAAACCTAGGAAAATTATATTTATATAACCTTAAAGTAAATCAGCAAATAAAATTAAAATATATATAGT
>JAABKJ010003114.1:10631-26529 GCA_011634705.1 Andricus grossulariae
ATGACACATTCTGCGTTACCCCCCCCCCCCCTTCGCCACAAATCGTTACAAAACCTATTAACGAAATATTTCAAATAATTTCCTAAAATCTCGAAAAAGAATTTAGAAGTTTTTAAAGTATTTTGAAAGGTTTCAAAAAAAAATTGTCTAAGATTTCTTGGAAAATCTAAAGTCTTTTATTTTAAGAGAATATTTCAAAAGATTTCAAAATATTCGAAAAGATTCTCAAAATTGGTAAAAAAGAATCTGGAAGATTTTACGATAATTTTTTTAATTGTACAAAACTTTTTCAAAATTTTAGGAAAAACTTGAATTATTTGAAAAGCTATTTAGAAGTTCTTTAAAAAATCGAAAATAATCAAAAATTTGAAAAGTTTAAAAAAAAACTAAAAATGTATATTTTTGAAGATTTCGAAATAAAATTTTGAAGTTTTTTAAAGAATTGCAAATATTTCTGAATCATAAAAAAGAATTCTGATGAAACGTTAGATTATTGAAAGTCATTCTTCATTTTTGTAAAGAAATTTAAAGAGAATATTCAAAAAGATTTTAAAGCATAAAAAAAGATTTCCAAAATTTTTTAAAACGAATCTGAAAGACGTAGTTCAACTCAGTTGAAAAAAATTAAAGAATTTGAAAATCTTTTTGAATTTTCTCGACAAACCTAGGAAAATTATATTTATATAACCTTAAAGCAAATGAACAAATAAAATTAAAATATATATAGTTAATCGAACTATTTATATTATTATATTAAAAATAATTCTCCCCGCTGAAAATTCAACTACTTTGTTGAAAATTCGTCTTTTTGGATCAATTCAACTCTTTTTTATTAAAAATTAAAATCTTCTTGGAGTGAAATATTAACTATTACATTTTTCCTTGAAAATTAATCTTTTTTGGTTCAAAACTCAACTACTTGGTTAAAAGTTGAACTACTTTGTTATAAAGTCAGTTTTTCTGTTTGAAGAAACATAATTCTAGTTAAAAATGTGTGTTTTTGGTATAAATTAATCTTCTTAGTAAAAATTCATGTGTTTGGTTAAAAATTTAACTATTTGGTTGAAAATGAACTTTTTTTGATAAATTCAACTATTTTTTTATATAAATTCAAAAACCTTCTGTATTTAAATATCAATCATTACATTTTTCATTGAGAATTCATGTTCTTATTCGAAAATTCAAGTATTTAGTAGAAGATTAACTATTTTTTTGACATTTTGATTTGAATTATCTGAAACTTTTTCAAAAATCTTCTTGAATTTTCTCAAGAATCTTGAAAAATTATATTTATTCAACCACAAAAATGAATTGACAGATGAACCTAAAAATAATTCATACAAAATTTTCATCTTTTTAATTTTTATTCAAAATTATTTTCCCCTTCAAACCGAAAGAAAAATATTTCCATTGTAAATTGTAACTAATTTTAGAACAGAATTGGAGGCAAACTTTAGAGAAAAAATTGCAGGTCAAAATTGTTTATTCAACAATAATTGATTTGAGTTTTATTTTATTTTTCTTCAGGTAAAATTTCCAATTCTTATTGACTAAAGTCGTTTAAATAAAAACATACCGAAGAGGGTTTCAGAGAATACTTCAGGCCTAATTTTCTCTGAAAAAAATCTGATTTAAAATGGATTTGATCCAAAATATCACAGAAAAAAATTGAAAAATTAAAATGTGCTACATGATATTTTATGCGAGGGTAAAAAATCTGAAGACATTAAATTTAAATTTAAAAAAGTCACGAGATAAAAATAAAAGTCCAAGTAGCCGCTGTGCGCATACAAAAAAGGGTTTCGTAGCCTGTTGAGACGTTAATTAAGTCGTTCAACCCTCCCCCTCCCTAGCTCCTCACTTCCCCACTTCGCTAAATTCCCTCTCCTCTACTTTCCCCTATCCTCTACACCCAGCTAAGAACTCCCCTTCAAGCTACTTCCCTTCCCCAGCCATCACTTTTCCTCCCTACTCATCCTTATTTCTAATCATTTCCCCTACTTCCCTCTTACTTTCTTGACTTCTCCTCCTCTCATTTCCCCTCACTTCCACAACTTCCTCTCTCTTCATTTCCCTTATTTTCCCTTACTTCCACTAGTTTCTCTCTGCTCATTTCCTTTACTTTCCCCATTCCCCCATCTCTCATTTCCCTCACTTTCACTAATTCCTCTCTCCTTATTTCCCGAATTGTCCCTCACCTCCCCACATCACCCCTATTCCCCTATCCACTCATTTCTCCTCACCTTTTCACCTCCCCACCCCTCACTTCCAATCATTCCTCTCCCCTTATTTTTTCTCACTTTGACTACTTCCTCTTTCCTCCCTGATTTCCCCTTACTTCCACTACTTTCTCTCTCCTCATTTCCCCTCACATCCCCACCCTCATTTTTAAAAATTCTTCTCCCCCAATTCTCCCTCACCCCTCCTATTCTTCCTCCTTTCATTTTCTCTCACTCCCCCTGCACTCATTTCCCCTCACTTCCACTACTTCCTCTCTTCCCCCTCATTTCCCCTTACTTCCACTACTTCTTCTCTCCTCATTTCCCCTCACATCCCCACCCTCATTTCCAATAACACCTGTCTTATAATATTTACTCACGTCCTTAATTCCCTCTTCTTTCATTTCCCCTCACTTCCCTACCCTTCATTTCCCATCACTTCCACTGCTTCCTCTTTCCTCATTCCCCTCACTTTCACTACCTCCTCTCTCGTTATTTCCCTCAGTTCCTCTTACTTCCACTACTTTCTCTCACCACATTTCCCTTCATATCCTCACCCGTATGTCCAATAATTCTCCTCCCCTAAATTTCCCTCACTTCCCATATTCCCCCTCCGCTCATTTACCCTCGCTTTTCCTACCCTTGTTTCCCCTCAATTCCACTAATTCCTCTCTTCTCATTTCCCTCATTTCACCCCACTTCCACTACTGCCTCTCTCCTTATTTTCCTCTTCATCCCTTACTTCCACTACTTCCTCTCATCTTATTTGCCCTCATATTCCCACCCTCATGTTCACTAATTCTCCTCCCCATATTATCCCTCACTTACCCTATTCCCCCTCCTCTCAATTCCCCTCACTTCTCCAGCCCTAGTTTCCAATCATTCCGCTCCCCTAATTTCCTCTCATTTCCCCTCCACTCATTTCTCACTATACTATAAGGTTTTCTGTCCGGGGCTACGAAACCCTAAAAATTACCCTCCTCGAATTTTCTGCAATAAAATAGAATAATTAGCACATACTTTTCACTTCCCCTACTCTCTCCTACTCTTATCTTTCTCCTTGATTAAGAGAGTTAGTGATTCCACAAGAGATACAAGTCAAAATAAAATACGTGCTACAACGTGCCAGAGTGCTATTTCAGAAAAAAATGTTTAATACAGCATGCGATAATAAATTTTCCTCTTTCAATATTGTATTGTTTTTTTATTTTTCTCTTTTTTTTTTAAAGAAACTTACTATCCTCACTGGTCGTCTCTTCGGGGTAAGAATCCGTTGCAAGAAGCTGACTTTCTTCCCTAGCAGCGTCGACGAGATTATAATCCGAACTAGATGCCTTAGCGGATTCTTTGTTCCGATGACAACACGCGTACATTAATCCGCCGCAAGTTCCCTCCAAGAAACCGGACGACATCCAGCACGTTAGAAAAAATTCACAGCTTCGTCCGTCAGCGCACAACGAATCGTCACCTTCCCAAAGGGGTCTTTTTTGTTTTCGCGGCTCTGCACAAAATTTGCCAAAAATCACCGCACGCGTTCATTAAAGTGGACAAAAATATATTTTTTTAATTGAATTTCTCCTGCTAAAATTTATCAATTGATAGAAAAATAAAACACCTGTTGACGAGGGGTTGACAACTTGACCGATTGATTGTATACCTATTTCAAATTTCAAGATTCTTCAGGACATTTAAATTATTTCAAAATATTTCACTGACTTCAGGAGATTATCTGGTTTGCTTTACTCACTGCGATTCACAAGTGGATTACATAGGATTACAAGTGGATTATCTGGGATTGCAAGTTTATTATCTGGGATTAAAGGTGGATAACCTATGATTATACTAGATTTTTCGGAATGCAAGTGGATTGCCTGGGATTACTCATTGATTAGCTGGGAATACAAGTGGATATCCTGGGAGTAATACCGGATAGCTTGGGATTACACGTGGATAACCTGGGATTACAAGTGAATTACATAGCATTACAAGTGGATTATCTGGAATTCAAAGTGGATTATCTGGGATTGAAAGTGGATTATCGAGAATTAAAAGTGGATAACATAGGATCATAGTAGATTATTTGGATTACAAGTGAATTTCATGGGGTCTCAGATGGATTACCATGAATTATCAGTGGATATCATGTGATTACAAGCGAATAATCTACGATTATATTGGATTACTTGGATTATCACGATTAAAGGAGAATGGTAAGTGGATATACAGAAATTTTTAAGTAGTCTAAAGCGAATTACAAGTATATTACATTGGATCGCAAGTGTATTCTCTGAGATTAAAGTTTGATGACCTGAGATTAAAAGTGAATCATCTAGAATTATAATTGGATTACAAGTGGACTTATCCGATTTACAACTGGTCTACCTGGGATTAAGGATGGATGACCCAGGATTAAACATGGGTATCTGGGATTATAAGTGGATTAGGTAGGATTACAAGTGGATTATCTGGAATTAAAGGTGGATAACCTAGAATTATACTGAATTAACCAGATTACAAGTGGATCGCCTAGGACTATTCATGGATTAGCTGGGAATACAAGTGTATATCCTGGGATTATAATCGAATAACTTGGGATCATATGAGGATCATCTAGGATTATATTGAATTACTTGGATTTTCCGCATTATAAGTCAATTATAAGAGGATTATCTGGAATTGCAAGTTGATTATCTGGGATAAGGTGGATAACCTAGGATTATACTAGATTATTCCGATTGCAAGTGGATTACCTGGGATTACTCATGGATTAGCTGGAAATACAAGTGGATATCCTGCGATTATTGGCGGATAACTTAGGATCACACGTGGATAACCTGAGGTTACAAGTGAATTACCTAGCATTACAAGTTGATTACCTGGAATTAAAAGTGGATTATCTGGGATTAAAAGTGGATTATCGAGAATTAAAAGTGGATAACATAGGATCATAGTAGATTATTTGGATTACAAGTGAATTTCATGGGGTCTCAGATGGATTACCATGAATTATCAGTGGATGTCATGGGATTATAAGCGGATGATCTAGGGTTATATTGGAGTACCGGGATTATATTACAAGCTTATTCTTTGAGATTCAAATTACGATAGATGACCTGATATTTGAAGTGATTTATCTGATATTGTAATTGGATTACAATTGGACTATTGCGGTTTTCAAAATGGGTTAACTGATATTACAAGTGAATTACATACGAATAAACCTGGATTATCTGGGATTACAAGTGGATTATCTGGGTTTACAAATGGATTATCTGGGATTACAAGTGGATTATCTGGGTTCACAAGAGGATTATCTGAAATTAAAAGTGGATTATCTGGGATTAAAAGTGGATTATCGAGGATTCAAAGTAGATAACATAGGATCATTGCAGATTACTCGTATTACAAGTAAATTTCATGGGGTCTCAAATGGATTACCAAGGATTACTAGTGGATATCATGGTATTACAAGCGGATGATCTAGGATTATATTGGAGTACCGGGATTATATTACAAGTTTATTCTTTGAGATTCAAATTACGATAGATGACCTGATATTTTAAGTGATTTATCTGATATTGTAATTGGATTACAATTGGACTATTGCGGTTTTCAAATTGGGTGAACTGATATTACAAGTGAATTACATACGAATAAACCTGGATTATCTGGAATTACAAGTGGATTATCTGGGTTTACAAATGGATTATCTAGGATTACAAGTGGATTATCTGGGTTCACAAGTGGATTATCTGAAATTAAATGTGGATTATCTGGGATTAAAAGTGGATTATCGAGGATTCAAAGTAGATAACATAGGATCATAGCAGAATACTCGGTTTACAAGTGAATTTCCAGGGGTCTCAAATACATTACCAATGATTATCAGTGGATATCATGAGATTACAAGCGGATAATCTAGGATTATATTGGAATTACATGGATGTTATTACAAGTCTATTTTTTGAGCTTCAAATTACGATAGATGACCTGATATTAGAAGTGATTCACATAGGATTGTAATTGGTTTACAATTGGACTAATGCGGTTTACAAACTGGGTTAACTGGGATTACAAGTGAATTACGTAGCAATAAAAGTAGATTATCTGGGATAACAAGTGATTGGAAGTAGATTACCTGGAATTACAAGTGGATCATCTAATATTATATTGGACTACTTGGATTAGTCGGATTATAAGGAGCTTACAATGGGATTACAAGGAGATTGCGTCGGACTGCAAGTAGTTCACGTGGGATTGCAGGTGGATCACTCCGAATTACAAATGTGTCACCTGGGATTACAACTGGATTATAAGTGAATTACCTAGGATTGCGAGTGGTTTGTCCAGGATTTCTAGAGGAATACTTGGAGTGGTTGGATTACTTTGCTTATTTAGATTTCTGGATTAATTGGATTCCCCAGATTGTATTGGATTACAAGCGGATTACTTGTGGTTTTAAGTAGCTTAGATGGGATTTTAAGTGGATTTGGCCGCATTAAAATTGGATTACCTAGAGTTACAAGTGTGTGATCTACGATTTCAAGTGGATAACTTTGATTACTCGCTTTACGCGAATTTCAAGTGGATTATGTAGGATTACCAGTGGTTTGGCCAGGATATCAAATGTATTACTTTGAGAACTTAACTTCTCGGATTACTTGACTCACTCCTATTACACAGATTTCTTATATTACTGCGGATTACATGTAGTTTACTCTCGTTCCCAAGTGGATTATCTGGGATTACAAATGGTTTGTCTAAAATATCATTACATAGATTACTTCAAATAAAAAGTGGATTATTTGGGATTGCAAGTATATTACCGAGGATGACACCTAAGTAAAGGTGGATAACTCTGGATTGTATGTGGATTAGGCCGGACTGCGAGTGCATTAATCTAATACCAAGCGAATTATTTAGGATTACAAGTGGTTTGTCTAGGATTTCAAGTGGATTACTTCGAAATTCGATTACTCGCATGACGCGTATCGAAAGTGAATTATACTGGATAAGAAGTGTATTATCTGGAGTTATAAGTGCACTCTCTAGGATTAAACTGGATTACTTCGATTACTTAGATTACTTCGGATTAAAAGTGGTTTACACTGTCTTACAAGTGGATTATCTAAGATTATGCTGGATTGAGCTGATAATCGCGGATTTTCATTTCGGATAACCAAGCGATCCAGTGGATTGCCAAAGTATTTTCCTCCTCGAAGCCACTTCAAGTGACTTCATGTAAATCGATGTGACTTCATGTGAATTCATATGACTTTATGTGAATTCATATGACTTCATGTGAATTCATATGACTTCATGTGAATTCATATGACTTCATGTGAATTCATATGACTTCATGTGACTTCATATGACTCCATGTGACTTCACGTGAATTCAAATGACTTCATATATTTCAGGAGATTTGAAGGGAATTCAAGTGATTTCAGAAGAATTTAAGCGACTTCGAATGAATTCAAGAGATTTCAAGTGAATTGGAAATCAGAAGCAGCTTAGTACCGAAAAGTTTCATTTTGAATCCCTCATAACTTATAATAACAGTTCCTAATTCTCAGTGTTTTGCAAAAATCGCTAATAATTTTTCATCGTAATCTACATAATATCTATGCCCGATTTTCAAAAATGTCGTAAGATTTAAACATTTTCAGTTTTTATGGGGCAAAATGTTCTTCTTATAAAGTTCAAAAAACTCAAATAATTTTTTACAGCTTTCAAGATTATTTCAGCTTTAGAAAAATGATATTATTAAATATATTATTATATTAACGAATTTTGTAAAACTTTGAGACACACTCGAATTTTTGTAACCTTCACCGAATTCAGAGTCTGCCCATTTTGATTGTTAAAATCGTCTGCATGTTTGTAAGTAACTGAAAATATTAAAATCGTAGAGATTTTTCGAAACTTGGCACAGTGAGTATATTACGCAGTATATAATTAAAAGCTGATATTAGCGATTTTTGCAAAATGCTAAGAATTACTTTATGTAATTTTCAATTACTTCAGATATTTCCGGAGATTTCAAGAGAATGAAAGTGACTTCAAATAAATCCGAGTGATTTCAAGTGACTTCAGATCTTTCGGGATACTTCAAGAGATTTCATTACAAGTATACATCCAACTTCATGAGTTGTCAACCCCTCGCCTGATAACGAATTTCAAACAAATTGATCTCGGTAGTATTTCATGATGTCAGTATTTTCATTGGCTTTTACAGACGCTTCATATTAATCACCGAAAGTTTAAGAACTATGCTCAAGTGTCTATTCCTAAATGATCTATTTTAAAAAGTGATCTTCCTAGTATTAAGAACGCAATCCTATTGTTTAATAATTTAACAAATAATTTAAACGACTTTCCTTTATCTTAAGTAATTTTCTAGATGTCTATTAGTCGACTGAACTAGTAATTGTAAATCGATTACAATGAAGGAATGACTTCGAATTGAAAAAGAATCACCAAATACCGGAACTGAGGTAAATTATCATAATAAAGAGGATAAATGCTTTAGAAAGGCCTATCAATAGGAAATTTTCAAACTCTATGTTTTTTGCAGCTTCTATTATTTCCCAGAATCCACGAATAATCAAGACAAATTTTAGAGTGGTAATGGAATTAGGAACTAAAATAATCTAAGCCCATAAATAAGAAAAACTTTAATGAGCAAATGGAAGTAGGAATTAGTCTATAATCTTTTATCTCTCAGCTTCCGAGATCCAGTCTTTTTTTAGCAATAAATTTCTTTAAATGTCATTAAAATATTCAGGTTTTTATATCTACTGTTGCTGTCAAAAGTCGATTTAATGCGAAGACTAAGAATTTAAAATTACTGGTCATTGATTTAACAGACATCGCTTCCTGAATGAAAAAGATAAAAAGTACAATGATCTCGATATTATTACGAAAACGCTGTAATATTATTAAAGGAAGTAACTTATCACCTTTCTACTAAACTAATATTTATACGTTATTTCAAACTAACTGTAAAAATACTCCTTCATATAAAAACTGTTCCTGAAATTATCGTTATTAACTGAAATTCGATTCGGATAATCACAAAATTAGAATAATTTATTGATTAAAGCATTCCGTATGATTTCAGAAAGTTATTGAACGATCAAAAATAATTTCAATTTGAAAAACGTACCGGTTTCAAGTCGCGGGTAATCGTTGAATATTTGCTTTCGGTGATCTGAAAAAAATTAAAATAATATAAATAAACCCGAACTTTTAACCAAAATTCGTTAAATATGAAAAATATTAATTTCTCAGATTCTGATAAGGGAGCGTCCATTAATTATGTAAGGCTTTTTTGGGAGGGAGTTGGTCCGAAAAATCTTACGAATACTTACTGGGTTCGGAGGGGGGGGGGGAATTATTATTTTGAAAATTTGGAAAATCAAGTCGAAATTCTTTAAGATCCTTTTAATTCCACGAATATCATACATAATCTCTGGATATCCCTTTGAAACGATTGAGCTACTTGAAAATCTCTTAAGACCCTTTCAAAACTGGGACTGACATTTTTTGACATCACTTGAAATCTTCAAAATCCCATGAAAATACTAAGATCTATAAAAGTCGGTTAAAATCATTAAAATCTTTTCAAATCTTTTTGAATTCCCTGAAATCTTTATAAATTACATAAAATCACTTTAAATCCCTTCAAATCTCCGAAATCTCATTAAAATCATCTGATATGCCTCAAAATTCGGTAAAATATTTCGGTTTCACATGGAATTCTCTAAAATCCTTTAAAACCCAGTGACTTACTTTGAAATAAAAAAATCGCTTGAAATCAATTGAAATCCTTTAAAAAGATGTGAAAGTCGTTAAGACTTTCAAAATTCCTTTTAATCCAGTAAAATCCGTTGAAATCCCTTAAAATCCTTTGGATTCTTAGCCAAATTTTTTGAAATCCCCTAAGATCTGTTGAAATCTTATAAAAACTCTCTAAGTCCCTTCCAATCTTTAAAATCCCATTAAAATGCCGTGAAAATGCTTCGCTGTCACATTAAATGCCTCAAAATCTCATGAAATCCCTAGGGGTGTGCAAAAAACTCGAAACTCAAAACTCGAAGTTTGAACGAGTCGTGTCGAGCTTGTTAGCTTTCGAGTCTAGTCGAGCGGAGCTCGATCCGGTTCGAGGCGAATCGAGTCGAGCCGAGATCGAACTTTCCAGAAAGCTCGAAACTTTTCGAGCACTCGAATGTCTTCGAGAACTCGCATGATTGCCAACAGCGATTTTGAAATAAAAATTAAAAATTAAAGATTTTTCATTCAAAACGATGACCAAATTCTGTAAAAATTCAACAAACTGATGACATCCCTGAATATCATAAATTGTTTCAAAGTGTCAACTAAATTTATGTTCAGAAGCCCGAAAAAAAAAACTCTAGTATACTGAGTCTCATGGAAATCCGTCAGTATGTTACATTTTTATTTGTGAATTTATTGTAATTCTCAAAAATTAAGTCGTCGTTTTTGATAAAAAATCTCGAATTCTTACTTTTGATTCTAAAATCACTGTTAGCAATTCGAAAAACCCATAGTACCGGGTTGGAAGAAATACTTGTTAATTTCAAAAGCTTCGAGAACCCGAAACTCTCGAGCAGCTCGAAACTTTCGAGTACTCGAGTGTCTTCGAGAACTCGCATGTGTTTGAAATCTCGAAACTTTCAAGTACTCAAAGCCGTTCGAGTTCTCGAAACTTTCGAGAACTCGAAATTTCGAGCAAGCTCGAGCTCGACTCGACTCGGAAAAAGTCGGCTCGACTCGACTCAAAGTTTCGAGCTTTTTGCTCACCCTTAGAAATCCCCCAAAATCATCAAAACCACTTTATGTCTCATAAAATCCGTTAAAATCCATCAAAATCATTGGGATTCTTTTCCAATCTTTTTAAATCCCCTAAAATCTGTTGAAATCTTATTAAATATCTTGAAATCACTTCAAATCTTTGATATCCCATCAAAATCGTATGTTATTCTTCGAAATTCTTGAAAATGCTTCAGTATCACGTGAAATCTTTTAAAATCCTTCGAAATCATCGAAACCCCTTTATATCTCTTGGAATCCGTTAAATCCCTTAAAATCCTTTCAAATCTTTTCAAATCTTTTGAAATTCCCTGAAATCATCAAAAACCATTCATGTATCTTAAAACCCGTTAAAATTTCTCAAAATCTTTCCAAAATTATTGCAAATCTTTTGAAATCTTTTGAAATTCTTTGAAATCCCCTAAAATCATCAAAACCCATAAAAGGCTCTTAAAATCAGCTTGAACCCTTTAAAAGCTGTGCAAATCATTAAGACATTCTAAATCCCTTATAACTCTTCAAAATCCGTTAAAATTCCTCAAAATTCTTTGGATTCTTTGCAAATCTTCTGAAATCTCCTCAAATCTGTTGAAATTTTATAAAATCCATTTAAATTCCTTCTAATCTTGCAAATCGTCTGATATCCTTCGAAATTCGTAAAAAATACTTTGAAATTACATCAAATATTTTTAAATCATTTAAAATCCCTTAAAATCGCAATCCCTTCATATCACTTAAAACCCGTAAAAAACTCTCAAGATCCTTTGAAATTATGGCAAATCTTTTGAAATTTCTTTAAATCGTTTAGAATCTTATGAAATCCTTTTAGAGCCCTTGAAATCTTCCAGGTCATATTAAAATCTCCTGTTTTTCTTTAAAATTCGTTAAAATACTTCGGTATTACACGAAATCTTTTAAAATCCTTTGCAATCCCCTGAAATCATCGAAATCCCTTTCTAGTTCTTAAAATCCGTTAAAATCCCTCAAAATCCTTTGGATTGTTCGCAAATCTTTTAAATCCCCTAAAATATGTTGAAATCGTATTAAATTTGTTTAAATGCTTGAAATCCCACTAAAATGGCATGTTATCCTTCGAAATTCTTGAAAATGCTTCGGTATTGTACGAAATCCTTTAAAATTCTTTAAAATCCCCCGAAATCATCGAAACACCTTGATATCTCTTGAAATCCGTTAAAATAAAATAAAAACTTTTAAATCTTTGCAATTCTTTTGAAATTCCCTAAAATCATCGGAACGCCTTTATGTCTTTTTAAATCTGTGAAAATGCATTTAAATCATCAAAATCCCTTCATATCTCTAAAAACCCGATAAAGTTTCTCCAAATTCTTTGAAATTTTTGCAAGTCTTTGGAAATCTCCTGAAATCTATTGAAATCTTATGAAATTTATTTATATCCCTTCTGATCTTTAAAAAAAAATCGCCTGATATCCTTCGAAATTCGTGAAAGTACTTCGAAATTACATGAAATCGTTTTAAATATTTTGAGATCCCCTAAAATCATGGAAATCCCTTTATATCTCTTAAAACCCGTTAAAACTTTCAAAATCCTTCAAAATCTTTGCAAGTCTTTTGAAATCCCCTGAAATCTTTTTAAATCTTATGAAATCCATGCATTCTTTTAAAATCCTTTGCGATCCACTGAAATCATCAAAGCCCCTTTCTAGTTCTTAGAATCCTCTAAAATCCCTCAAAATTCTTCGAAATATTTGCAAATCTTTTGACATCCTTCGAAATCCACTGAAATCATAGAAAACCCTTTACGGCTCCTAAAATCCATTAAAATCCCTCCAAATCCTTTGAATTCTTTGCAAATCTTTTGAAATCCCCTAAAATCTGTTGAAATCTTATTAAATATCTTGAAACTACTTTATATCTTTGATATCCCATCAAAATCGCATGTCATCCTTCGAAATTCTTGAAAATACTTCAGTATCACGTGAAACCTTTTAAAGTCCTTCAAAATCATCAAAACCCCTTTATATCTCTCAAAATCCGTCAAATCCCTAAAAATCCTTTCAAATCTTTAAAAATCCCTTGAAATCATCGCAACCCCTTCGTATATCTTAAAACCCGTTAAAATGCCTCAAAATCCTTTAAAATTAATGCAAATCTTTTGAAATCCTTTGAAATCCCCTAAAATCATCAAAATCCATTCATAGCTTTTAAAATCAGTTAAAACCCTTCAAAAAGCTGTGCAAATCATTAAGACATTCAAACTCTCTTATAACCCTTCAAAATCCGTTAAAATCCCTTAAAATCCTTTGGATTTTTTACAAATCTTTCGAAATACCCTCAAATCTTTTGAAATTTCATAAAATTCATTTAAATTCCTTCTAATCTTTCAAATCGCCTGATGTCCTTCGAAATTCATAAAAATACTTCGGAATTACATCAAATCTTTTAAAATGATCTAAAATCCCCTAAAATCATCGCAATCCCTTTATATCTTTTAAAACCCGTAAAAAAACTCTCAAGATCCTTTGAAATCATTTCAAGTCTTTTGAAATCCCTTTAAATCTTTTAAAATCTTATGAAATCCATTTAAATCCCTTGAAATCTTCGAAGTCATATTAAAATCCCCTGTTTTCCTATAAAATTCGTGAAAATACTTCGGTATTACATGAGATCTTTTAAAATCCTTTGCAATCCCCTAAAATCATCCCCTAAAATTTAATTGTTCGAAATCCCACTAAAAATGGCATGTTACCCTTCAAAATCCTTAAGAATGCTTCGGTCCTGCATGAAATCCTTAAAAATTCTTCAAAATCACCCGAAATCATCGAAACCCCTTGATATCTCTTAAAATCCGTTAAAATCCAAACAAAAAACTTTTAAATCTTTGCAAATCTTTTGAAGTTTCCTAAAATCATCGGAACGCCTTTATATCTTTTAAAATCTGTGAAAATGCATTAAAATTCTCAAAATCCCTTTATATCTCTTAAAACGCTTTAAGAAACTCTCAAAATTCTTTGAAATCTTCACAAGTCTTTGGAAACGCCCTGAAATCTTTTTAAATCTTATGAAATCCATGGAAATCCCTCCTAATATTTAAAAAAATCGCCTGATATCCTCCGAAATTCGTGAAAGTACTTCGGAAATACATGAAATCTTTTAAAATGTAGTGAAATCCCTTAAAATCATCGAAATCCCTTTATATCTCTTAAGACCCGTTAAAAACTTTTAAAATCCTTTGAAATCTTTGCAAATCTTTTGAAGTCCTTTGAAATCCACTGAAATCGTCGAAAACCCTTCATGGCTCCTAAAATCCATTAAAATCCCTCAAAATCCTTTGGATTCTTTGCAAATCCTTTGAAATCCCCTAAAATCATTAAAATCCCGTTATATCTCTTAAAAAACGTTAAAAACTATCAAAACCCTTTGAAATCTTTGCAAATTTTTTGAAATCCTTTGAAATCAACTAAAATCATCGAAAACCCTTCATGGCTACTAAAATCCATCAAAATCCTTCAAAATCCTTTGGATTCTTTGCAAATCTTTTGAAATCCCCTAAAATCTGTTAAAATCTTATTAAACTTCTTTAAATCCCTGTAAATCTTTGAAATCCCATTAAAATCGCAGTTATCCTTAGAAATTATTGAAAATGCTTCGGAATCACATGAAATCCTTTAAAATCCTTTAAAATCTCCTGATATCCTCGAAACCTCTTTACATATTTTCAAATCCTTTAAAATCCTTTTATAACTTTGCCAATCTTTTGAAATCCCTTGAAATCATCGAAACCCCTTCATAGCTCTTAAAATCCGTTTAAATCCCTCAAAAGGCTCTTGAATCATTGCAAATATTTTGAAATCCTCTGAAATCATCGAAACCTGTTTATATCTCTTAATACCCTTCAAAATCCCTCGAAAACCTTCGAAATCTTTGCAAGTCTTTTGAAATCCCGTGAAATTGGTAAAAATCTTATAATATGTATTTAAATCCCTTCAAATCTTCGAATTCATATTAAAATCCCCTGTTATCCTTGAAAATTTGTGAAAATACTTCATTACCACATGAAATCTTTTTAAATCCTTTGAAATCCCCTAAAATCATCAAAACACCTTTATATCTCTTAAGATCCGTTAAAATGCTTAAAAATTATTTGAAATCGTTACAAATCTTTTCAAATCCTTTGAAATCCCCTGAAATCATTTAAGCCCTTTTATATCTTTTAAAATCCCTCAAAATCCCTCAAAATTCTTTGGAATCTGTGTAAATCTTTTTGAATCAACTGAAATCGTTTGAGATCTTATAAAATCTCTTTAAATCCCTAAAAAATGTCTAAATCCCATCGAAATCCCCTGTTATCATTTTAAATTAGTGAAAGTACTTTAATTTTAAATGAAACTCTTTAATATCCTTTGATATCTCGTGATTTATTTTAAAATATTTCGAAATCCATTAAAGTCTCTTAAAATCCGCGGATACCACCCTTCATTCCTTAAAATCCCGCAAAATCTGTTGAAACCTTTCGGTACCTCTTCCAGCCCTTCGAAATCCAATAAAATCTCTGGAAATCTGACTTAATCCCTAAAGTCCCTTAAAATGTACTGAGTAATTTCTTCAAACTTTTGAAATCTTTTAAATCCATTTAAAATGTGTGGAACCTCTCATAATCCTTTGGAAGCATTTAAAATATGCCAAAACTTTTTCGATCTCTTGAAATCTTTGAAATTCCTTGAAATCTCATTCACGATAAATCTAATGAGCCGAAAAGTGAGATAGTTTGGAATGCTGTTTTTTTAGTTGTGAATCTTTTTCATGCTCATTTTGCATAAAATTATTCATGATAAAATAGATTTCTTTTCGATCTTAATTTTAAA
>JAABKJ010003115.1:0-26527 GCA_011634705.1 Andricus grossulariae
TGTCACCACACGTAAGATCATGCATATGCATAAAAGCTTGCATATCAATTCGTCAGTTCCGCAATTATACATTTCACACCGTCAAGGCGGACGTGGGCTTCTAAATCTCCAGTGTCTTCATAACCGAATTGTTTTTAGTACAGCTTACATCGTTGCAATTGAAAAAGATCCTCTCCTAAAAATGGTCAGGAATCACGAGATGGTTGGCAAAGGAGTGTTCATTTACAAAGCCGCGGAGCAGGCAGGTCATACCCTTGGCCTGAATTTTAACGTCAGAAGTGAGGAAAGTGCATTACTTCATCTAGATGATTCACTTCTGAAAGCCAAAGTAAAGAAAGCAGAATTTGAAAAATTCCATCAAGAGCTATTCGACAAGGAAATGCCCGGAAATTTTCATAGGAATGTAGAAGAACGGTCCTTGTCGAAGGAGCAAACTTTTGCTTTTCTCAAATCATCAGGGCTTAATTCGGGTACGGAGGGTTTTATTTTCGCATGCCAGGAAAGAGTCATTCCCACCGTAGCATACAGTCACCGCATTTTATGTCAAGAAGTTCCAAGCGATAGGTGCAGAGCATGTCATACACACGTTGAATACCTAGAACACATACTATCGGGGTGTCCCATCCATGCAGGAAGGTCGTATATCTACAGACACAATGCGGCCCTAACAGTGCTTTATAACCATCTTTGTCGCTCTTACGGTGTTGGCCGCGAACCTGCCCTGCCGCTCGCTCCAAGGAAGATAGAATCAATTGTCCAAAACAAGAAGTGCCAAAATTTCTGGAACTACGATTTTTGGACAGCAGTCTCCATTGCACACTCGAGGCCTGACATTGTTCTCCAAGACTTCGAGAAACGAACTATATTCGTAATCAAATTTATTGATGTATTTTTACTGATATTCTGATGTTTCGCTCGCACATTAAGCTGTAGGTCCTCCTATCATGCACTTGGTTGTAACTTAGCTCGGCTTTGCTTAATATGTCAAATTGAATGTCAAAATGACAAAAAAGAGCTTCCTCATTTTTATTATACATATTTTTCAGAACTTATATTAGTTTTTCGAAAGTTGAAATGGGCCGCTATGGTAAAATTATACTGAATATAAAGGATGCAGATCATTAAAATTATTACCTTCTTATCATGAGTTTTTTCTTTATAATTCATTATAATGAACGCTTCTTTATGAAAAGTTTCTTGCATATCTCCTTAAGCATGCATAATTATGAAAAATGCGTATGATAAAAAATAATCATTTTAATAAGCCTCATCTTTCTATATTATGTATAATTTTGCATTATTATATGCCGTTTTCGCTAAAAATGTATTTTTCTGTAAAAAAATCGTGAGGAGCTAGCTCGAAATATTATCCAATTCATTTCTTCTTCCATGTGGTTCACTTTGAACCCGTGAGGAACAAAGAAATGGCAGACGCAAGTTGAGGTTCGGACTTGTTTTTCTTTTTAAACATGCCTAACGTACAAGGTAAGATCAATTGTCGCGTCAGTTTTAAAAAACTTAGTTAACTATTTTTTTCCTTGAAACGGACTAATGAAATACAAACACAATCTCGCACGATAATTATCTCTAAAGATAATCTCAGACGGACAACTTTCAGGCACTTTTTACTATAATGAAGATACAGAATACTTATCAGTTCACTGTTAACTAGAGCTTGTCCTGTAATAAGAAAATATGAGGCTCGATTATACACTGCTATTATTCTTGGAGGTTATTTTCAATTCTATTGGTAAATACATTAATAAAATTATTTTAAAAATATTTTTCGGCTTTCTACAAATAATAATTTGTCCTATTGCATCCAAATTCTAATTCAATTGCTACATGTTTCCAAGCTCTGCCTGTATTTTTTGGCAATGAGTACTGTATAACTTAGCATGTCCATATGTGTACTTTCATGTCTTGACAGTGTAACGGTGCACGTCCATATGAGCACTTCCATGTCCTCAATGTCCACCTTTGCACGTATAAATTTCTACGTACACTATGCACGTGTACAGATGGTGCGCTTCTAACTGTGAACAATAGAATTTAAAATGCGCGATAAAACTTAAGCGGGCAAAGATGGCACCCTAGAAACTGTGCACGTTAACAGATGGTACACATCCAATTTTGCACACTAAAGTTTAAACTTGCGCAAATGTCAGTCTCCCAACTCTGCACATGCACGTATTATCCCGCCCAAACTGTGCAAATGCACATATGTAACACTTATAACTTATAACTATACATGATGAAATTGTAACGTGCACATATGGTAACTTCCCAATGGTGATGGTTAAAAGATGATACACTTCCAATTGTGCATGGTCAAATGTAAATGTAGAAAATTGATAACCCCCTAACTGTTCACGTGCACAGATAGTACAATTCCAAATGTGCACGCGAAAATTTAAACACGCAAAGCTGGTACCCTTACAACTTTGCACTTGTACAGATGGTACTCTGTAAGCTATGCATGATAAAATTTAAATGTACGCAGCTGCTACCCTCTCAACATTATACGTACGTAGATAGTACATTTCGGAATGCGTACAATGAAATTTAAACGTGCGGGATTGTATGACACCCTGTGAGTCACATTTTTTTGACGAGGAAAATAATCTGTCTGATAATTTTTAAGAACGGTATGTCAGCTAACAAAAGAAGTAAGTAAGGGGCCGTGTATGAATGAAAACAAATTTTTGTTCCGAAATTTTTTTAATCATGTAACATTTATTATTAGAAATCTGTATGGGTAAAATACAAGGAATCCTATCACAATTATCAATCTGAAAATCGTCACTTGGGGCCGTCTATGAGAAAATATATGGGGACCCGCATGGGGATGCATATAGGATTCCACATGGATTTCTATGAAAAGTCGAATGGGCAAATTTGGGCACAAAGTAGAATAGGAAGCTATATGGGTTCTGATTCTCCGGGTGGATATTTTAAGAAAAGTAAAGGAAAATACATTTTTTACATTAAATGTACTAGATACGCACTATATCGCGCTAACAAATAGCTGTTTACAATAAATACGGTTCAACTTTTCTATTCTTAGAAATTACATGATTTAAAAGAATCTTGCGTAAGAAACGTTTTTGACTACGTAACTCACAACGTGAGAACACAAAATGCGTACAATGTTCCAGTAATTTTGAATAAAACAAAATTACAATAAGGGCTTCATGACATCCCAACATACAATTGTGCTCTGTGAAAAAAGTAACTCTCTATATCTTCTTGCAGGGTTAAGTTCACAGTCCAGCTTGAACCCTGATGGCGATTCGCCTGGTCGTCCCCACCTGCACCTCGGTCTTCATCCATCTTCTCCTTCTACTCGTCGCAGAGCTCATTCTCGCGCCGTTCCCGAGCCTCCTCAACGTGCCAGATCCAGTTCTCCTCCTCCCTGGCCTCTTCTTGGCAGGACTCCTGATTATCAGGTACTAGGCTATGGACTTGGACAACTTGGACTTATTCGGCTCATTCCCAATAGGAATCCGCACCGGCGATTTGAATTTCGCAGATACACTTTTCATCCTCATTCACCACTACTGCAATTGAAAAAAAATGTATATAGGCCCATGCCAATCCCAGAGACAATTGTATTAGCAGCACCTAATGGTGAAGTTTTTGCAATATTGGAGGATAGTGGTATTTTGCGAGGAATATATAATTCAAAAGAAAGGTGGTACCGGGTGAAAATCAACATGGGAAGCGGCGAGATTTCGAACCTATCTGCAGCAGAAGTTGAGGAAGTACCAGTAGGCTCCCAACGGCCAATAAATCGAAATTTTACAGAAATAGTTGTAAACTGCGATTCTCTACAGCTAAGCAATAACTGAGTTTTCAAGAATGGAAAACTTTCAGTTAATTGTGCATGATCCAAACTGATACTGAAGCTATGATTAGTGGGAAATCCTTCGAGTTTACAGGATTCCTGCGATCGACATCGTTGAAAAAATTGAAAGTTCACCATTGCATTAACAAACAAACAAAATGCGAAAAATATTCTGTTGAAGCAAATGAAATCAGATTTTCGAAGATACATTCATTATGGAAAGGTGATATCTAACACAAACACATTTCATGAGCTAAAAACCAACTTAAGTAAACTCATCTCTTTGAATAACGTAAGTCAAATCAGGTCAAATTTCTCTCATGGACGAAGATCAGCTAATAAGTCGGCTTTAAATAACTTGGGAAAAAAACAAAGTAAGGTATGACGCCCGGCTATTGTCAAGACCTCAGTAATAACGGGCAATACCTGCCAGATTTTCGCTATCATATACTTAGAACCGTATATTTTGTCAGACTCAAAATTAATATTTATTTGTAAAACGATCATTAAAATGGAATTTAACTGTTCATTGTGACATTTGATTGACATGGCGATTACTTGGTATTGAAAACTTTGACATAGACTCAGTGAGCAATAACAACATTAACCAACCAGATACTTCGATTTGTTACCGTTATGAATTAAACCTAGGATTTCCACAACACTTTTGCACAACACTCACAAAACATACGTTAAATAAACACGCATATGTAAACAAACTTTTAAGAATAGGATCGAAATATTAGTACATGTAGGATAACTTGTATGACTTACCGGTCACATGAATGTATCGAAGCAGTGTCAAAAAGTGAGAAACCACTTTTTTCGAAGCATCTGAAGAAGCATCAGTGTCTTACATTGGACAACAGTTTGTATGCATAAACTAAAAAATACAGGCATATTATTATTATTTATTATTTTTTCACTAGCTAGTTATTCCATATTAAATTTTTCCACACTGTAAAGCCACAAACTATTGCAAAGAGGCCGCTTGCCATACAATACATCAGCGCCATTTCGCGATCCCTCGTGGTCGGATTTTTTGCTTGGAGAGATTTATTTTCAGACGAGAGCGCCCCTCCAGAGCAAATTTGTGAGTAAATTATTTTCTGCTGCTATGGAATAGTAATTCTTTAATATTCCACACGTAGTGCTCTAATCTGGGAATAAATCATCTGTGGATCGTGGCGGTGGTCTTTTTTTCGTCAAGGCCGCCATAGGCGTGTGTTCTCCTTGTAGTACTTCATGGCTAAAGCACTGAGCAAAGGACACCATGAATTAAAAATAATTAAATGGATTGGTCTGAAATTATGAATTTGTATTTATTAGGTTGACAATTACCTATAAAACTGACAACACTAATATCTAACGCAAAGGTAAAAAAATTTGAGATAAATCCAATCAATAAAAAATGGAATAATTAACCGATTCACTTGAAAATTGGTATACAATGGTTTACGACATTGCTGATGCCGAATCCAATGTCCAAATATCCAAACTAAAAAAAAATTGGTATGCAGGAGTTTTTCGGGTCACTGATTCCGAATCTGAGAACAAAAATTCGAAATTCAAATGATGCATAAAGTAAAAAATCACTTCTTGTTGCAATATTACAACTCTCGCAGCTGTGGGATGTTAAAGTTGTTGGAGGTCACATTCTGCTCCATTTTTTCTTATATGACGGGCTTAGATAGCTGGTCTGCAATGTTCTTAGACAACTCTTACAAGATTATAAGCTGATTTTGATGACAAATACATGTTCTTATGAAATTTTTTAGAACGACTATTATCTAGAAGGAAAGCAAGACCTTCTTCTGGAGACTTAGCTTTGATATTTCATGGTGAATCCAACAATTGTTTCATTTTATTTCTCCACAACGTTCTGGTGTATTTACAATGTCTTTCAGGACTGAACTTAAATCTCTCATTTTCAATTGTTTTGCCGCACGATATCCTGCCATAAGAATCTTAAAAGGGCCATTCTTAAATTTTTAACTCATTTGTTTTATATATGTGTTTTGGGAGGAGGTGGAAGTTTATGTTCTTTTATATAGGGTGTGCCAGTACTCAAGGTACATTTTTATATTTTTGAAATCCACATAAAAAATAAAGTCGAACATAATCATAACTATTTGTTGTAAAATTGATAATTATCGTGTAATTAACAATTAAAGATAACACAAGAGTGTGTGCGAAAAAAAGCTGAGGCCATGTAATTTCAAATTTACAGGAGATTGTGAATGACAATGGTGTAACTTCACACGGCAACTGAGCGACAACAGACATTAAATCTTATAAAATATATGTTCGATTCTTTAGAATGCACGTCGAATTATTTGAACTTCCTTACAGTATTTGGAATCATGTGGAATTCAAACGAATTCTTAGAATTCACATGTACATCTGTGAATTCTTTTGAAGTTTTTTTTTAATTCTCTTGAAATCTTTACAACACACCATGAACCATTTTAAATTTCTTCACGTCTTTTGTATTCTCTGAATTCTTCTGAATTCTTCTGAATTCTCTTGATTCTTCTTGATTCTTCTAAATTCTCTGAATTCTTTTGAATTATCTGAATTTTTTTAAGTTTTTAGAACTCTTGTGAATTCGCCGGAATCTTTCGCATTTTCTGAATTTTTTTTGTATTCTCTTACGTAATTCATTTGAAATTCTCTAAATCATGTTGAATTCCGTGAATTCTTTTGCGTTCTGTGAATTCTTCTGAATACTCTAAATTCCTCACAAACAATTAGGTTATCTTCAATTCTTCGATTTTATTGATTTAATTATAATTCAATTGTAATTAGCCAATTAATCGTACCTTACTGGAACACGAATGTACGAAAAAATTTCCAACTTATTTTTTCCTGGGGTGCAGTTTTAACTATGAACACACCTCCAAAGAATAATCTTTAAACAATAATGCATTATTTTCAGAAAGCCAGGAGAAACTTCATTAATTTGCAGCCTTGCTGACTTTTAGCCTTTTTTTAGTTAATAAGAGTCTGTTGTCACAGTAAAAATTTCTCATTTCTTTATTTCCTTCTCTTATTAAAAAACTACCCAAAAAGTTTTAGAAATATAAATTTCAAAAACTGCGACTGGAAGTGATGCATTATTTTCTGAAAGTGATGCGTAAGTTTCGATAATTCGCAAATTTCCTTTGGCGTTTTTTAAATAATAAATAAGAGTTCGTGTTCAAATCATAACCTTTGGTTTCGTATTTCTTACCAAAAAACTACTGAAAGAATTTTTAAACCATAAATTTCAATCATGCGAGAGGAAGTAATGCATTATTGTTTACACAAAGCGAGGAGAAATTTAAATAATTGGTTGGTAGCTTCACTGATTTTTTCCTCTTTTTAGGAATGGATAAGAGTCTCACGTAAAAGTAGAAACTTCTCTTCGATTGTCTTTCCTGATTCGAAAAGAACCCAAACAAGTTTTAAAATATCAATTCAAATCATACCACGCGTGCTTCTGTTTGTTTAATGTTTAATTGTTAATTACTCGTTTATTATTAACTTTGCAACCAATTTTTATGTATATTTCTGACTCCATTTTTTGTTTTCAGGTGGAATAATTGAAATTGAAGTTTAACATTTTGTTGGTTGTTCTTTGATTAGAAAAGAGAACAGACAAGGTCTCATTTTGATGACAAACACTTACATATTGTTAAAAATAGGCGTACTGCTACCGAAGTTGAAAATTATTTACACCACTCACGGTCGTCAGAAAATAATACATCAATTCCGGCGATATAAATGGAATTGATGTTTTAAAGCTCACTTTAATAGTTTTTTCGATGAGGAAAGACATTGAAAAAGTCTCATTCTGACGACAAACTCTTACCAGTTTTTGAAAAAAGGCCAAATGTCACCGAACTTGGAAATCATTTTCATTCCTCATGATTTTCAGAAGATTTGGACGACAAACTCTTATCCATTTTTTTAAAAGATATCAAACATCAGCAAAGTTGGGAGCTATTGAAACTTCTCCTCGCTTTCTAAAAATAATGCATCACTTCCAGTCGCATGATTTAAATTTATGTTTTAAAAGTTTTTTCGGTAGTTTTACGATTAAGAAATACAACATAAAAGGTCTTATTCAAACGAAAAACTTTTACCCATTCTTAAAAATAAACCAAACGCCACCGAAGCTGGAATTTATCTACACTTCTCATGATTTTCAGAAAATAATGCATTGCTTCTTGTGGTATGATTGAATTTGAAATTTAAAAACTTATTTGGGTTCTTTCCGAATCAGGGAAGACAACCAAAGAACAATTTCTACTTTTATGTCAAACTCTGATCTGTTGTTAAAAAGAGGACTCTATGAGGCGATTAAAACTTCGATTAAAACATCGAAATTTTTTGCGGTGGGTTTTCGGTTGAGTATGTATAAATCTTATTTTTCATGTCATGGATGAAAAATTGTATCAAAATTGTATCAAAAATTTCCAAGATTGGCTAATTAAAATTGAATCATAATTAAAATAAGAAAATCAAAGAATTAAAGATAACTTAATTGTTTGCGAGAAATTTAGAGAATTCAGAAAAATTCACAGAACGCAACAAAATTCCCAGAGTTGAAAAGAATTCACAGAATTCAAAATGATTAACAGAACTTTAAAAGAATTACGTAAGAGAGTAGAAAAGAATTCAGAAAAAGTAATAGATTTACGGGAATTCACGAACTTAAGAAGATTTAAAAGAATTCAGACAATTCAAAAGAATGCAGAGAATTCAGAAGAATACAGAGAATGCAGAAAAATTCAGAAGACTTCAGAAGAATTCAGGGAATTCAGAGAATTTAGAAGGATTAAGAAAATTCAATAGAATTAAGAAGGATTAAGAAAATTCAATAGAATTTAGAAAATAAAGAAAAATTCAGAGAATTCAGAAGAATTCAGATTATTCAGAAGAATTCAAGAGTATTCAGAAGAATTCAGAGTATTTAGAAGAATTCAGGTAATTCAGAAGAGTTTACAGAGTTAAGAAAAATTCAGTAGAATTCGGAGAATGCAGAAAAATGCACAGAATACAAAAGAATTTATAGTTCAAAGGTATTCACAGAATTCAGAATAATTTAGAGAGTTTAAAAAAATCATGTATGATAGTACAAAAGAATTCAGATAAATCTAAACAATTCAGCGAATTGAAAAGAGCTCAGAAAATTTAAAAGAATTTAGATAGTTCAAAAGAATTCAGAGAATTTAGAAGAACACAGAGAATTTAGAAGAATACAGAGAATTTAGAACAATTCAGAAGACTTCAGAGAATTCACAAGAATTTATAAAATGTAGAGAATTCAGGAATTTAAGAAAAATTCAGAGAATTGAGAAGAATTGAGAGAATGCAGATAACTCAAAAGAACTCATAGAGTTCAAGAGAATTCACAGAATTGAAAAGGGTTTAGAAAATATAAAAGAATTCAGACTATTTAAAAGAATTCAGGAAATTCAGGAGAATTTTGGGAATTCAGAAGAATTTAGAGAATTAAGGAGAATTCAGAGAATACAAAAGGCTTGGAGAAATTTAAAATGATTCATCGTGTGTTGTAAAGATTTCAAGAAAGTTTTAAAAAACTTTATAAGAATTCTAAGAATTCGTTCGAAATCTCAGAATTTGTTTGAATCCTTAGAGTTCGTTTGAATTCTCAGAATTCATTTGAATTCTACAGAATTCATTTGAATTCTACAGAATTCGTTTGAATTCTACAGAATTCGTTTGAATTCTAAAGGATTCAAATTACTCGAAGGAAGTGAAAATAATTCAACGTGTGTCTTAAAGAAAAATATATTTTCTAAGATTTACTATTTTTCGTCGCTCAGTTGCCGTGTGAAGTTGCGCCATTGATATTACAACCTTCTGCAAATTTGAAATTACACGGCTTCAGCTTTTTCGCGCACACAATCTTGTCAATGACACATGCACTTTCATCCATCTAACGCGAGCTTTTAATCGGTTAATCTTTAGTTGTTAATTACTCAATAATTATTAACTTTACAACAAATTTTTATAATTATTTTTGACGTTAGTTTTTATGACAAATTCAAAAATATAAAAATATACCTTGAGTACTGGGACACCCTGTATATATATTTCATTGTTTCCCCCAACTTCTCTCTAGTTGCGATAATACCCGGTGTTCACGCGTGCAATATAATTGTATACATTCTCAACTACTTAAATTTTACAAGCACAGGGTAACGCGTGAATATTGTGAGTTTGACAATGATAATGTGAAAATGATCGTGTGTCGTCGTAAGAAACCACTCGGGTTTCCCGAATCTTCAGTATGTAAGAATGCGAGGAACATGGCGGTTTATCAAGAGAGACAACGTTAGAATTTGTCTAATTCGCGCCAAGTAATAATATTATTTACTCAGTAAAAAATAGAGACAATCAGTTCGACGGTCAAGAAAGTCTTAGCCGCGAGTTTTACTTGAACTTATCAATAAATAAAGACCCTGCGATGTTTGCTTTAAAAGTTTGGAAATCATTGATTTAGCCTGATCTGGTGCAAATGGAATCATAATAATTCTCGATAAAAAGAGAAACGAAAGTATGACCTACGGATTACTTTGTGATAATCTGGTTGCAATCCTCTGTGAACACAGTCCAATTGCTCGACAACTATACGCCTATAGTCTCTTCCTTGCCTTGTGTCCGAATTTGAATTCAGTCAGGAAGCCATTAGGACTAATTTTATTCCTAACGTGAAATAGAATTTCTCAACTTAAAATGATTTTACCTAAGTCTTTGTTCCCCTCTCTACATCTAGTGGACGATGTGGTGCTATGCGTTGGTCCGTACTTTGTTAGGTACTGGTAGAATATCGATCGGAGTTTTGTCCTCTCTTGTGATTTCGCGGTTCGCTAACCAAATCGGTATCACTGTGAAAACTACAGATCTCTTTTTTTGCGGGATCATTTTTTTCATGTCCTTTTTTTGAATAGTCCTCTTTTACAGGTTTCTTTGGCGTTGCCCCTAAAAAGACTTTACGTCGAAGTCGCGAATTACTGGACATGGGTTTCTAACCTTGCTACGTATTGGCAAATCTAACATACTGCGCGTACCCTTCCCGAAATTGGCTAGGCCCCTGTTTGGTGGATCAGGGAATGTCAATTCCGTGTCAGAGTTATGAGGTTGTGTCGGTAAGTCCCGCCGATTAGGTATTTAAAACGGGGTATTTCTCGGGGTCAAGGTCTTTAGTATTTTTCTGTGAAAAATATCGCAACTTGTACAATTTATTTTAGCTTCTTCCATCTAATTTTCACTTTCGGATTTATTTATATACATTATTGTTGAAAATTTCAGAACATGTACTATTAATTCTGGTTGTTCCGAAATTATCCCCTAAATGTATAAAGTTTTATAAATTCACGTATATAACTTTTAGGTTGATTATTCCTTATATTGCTAAAAAATGTCAGAAAAGTGTACTGTTTGATTCGCGTTATTCCTAAATTTTCCACTAAATATATGAAAGTTGTGAAATTTACACAATTTTCAACATTTCCATATTTTTATGTGTGAAATGTGTGTAAATCAGTGTGACTCTTGTCCAATTATTCGCTTGAGCTCGCTGAAGACACTGACAATTCAGGTAGATCATTAGGTCAGATCAGGTAGGTCATTAAAGGCAATTTTGATATTATTTTTCGAAAAAGAACGAGATTTGAACTTTAATTTTGGGTATTCTTGATGTGCTTATAAGTTAGGTACCATTTTATGAGGAGTAAATCTCTGGCCTAATAAGGGATTATTCCTGCATTTGAAAAATGCACTATTCCGTTAATTAAAATTTTTATCAAAAGTCACTCGTAAATTTGTATTTCCTTTTGCTACATTTCAAAAGCAATTCCTTACAGTGCTAACTCTCGAGTAAAAGAGGGTGTGTTAATGAATTGAGAAAGGCTAGTGGACCATGAATATCGTTAACAATCAAAATTTCTGTACATACTTATTTAAACACAACGATTGCAGAAGAATTGACTCATCAGTTAAAATTTGTGTTAGTTGGTGGTAGTGAGAGTACAATTATTTAGCATTTTCAAGGCTCGAGGATACAGGTAGGAAACGCTCTCGGCAAATATTTTATAGGTGGCGGAACTCCATGGTCGAAAGACTTGGCGAGCAATTTTTCAAAGATTAAGCCCGCTCGACCATCTAGCTTGCAGAAAACACATATTTTCATACATTACGCTTCATGGCTTTCGTGCTGGAATTCAATATTTTCCTCATTTGAGTAAAGATATATTCCTGAATAATATATTCTCCGGAATAAGACAGCGGAAACACAAGAGAATCGAGATTTACAAATCGAAGGTCGCTTCCCAATCAGCGTTGTCGCTGAGATCACGTGAGCAGGTATCGCAAGCTGAGCGAGTTTCCAGACTCGTAAGTGTTCAGGAGCGCATCCCGGTCTAACGTTACATTTACCTAATCAAGGCCTTTAGAGTAAATTTTGCCCTTCAAAATTACATATTAAATTCGTAAATATATAAGAACACCGGTTGGGTGGCAATCCATGGGAGGTATGGAAAACAAAGGACGAAGAAATAGACAAAAAAAAATACTTTTTTTCAAACGCCATGAGTTTCCTGGTGGTGCTCTGGAGTGCTGACCCCTAATCTAATGTCTCACCCGGGTTATTTTTTAAATTTACTAATCTCTAAAGTAAGACGGTTTCAAGTGCCGGGTTGAAAATACCCCGTCACAATATGTATTCGATATTTATTAACTATATCACTGCTTTAAAAATATTCTTCACCTCTTATTCCATAGCAGTAGCCAGTACTGCTCCAGGGCGCCTACAAGGCAGAGGAGTATGTCAACAAAAGAAACATATCCGTATCTACTCAGGCAGCAGGGCTGCTGTAATAGCCTCGAATGAAACAACGGCCACGTCACTACTAGTTTAGGAATGCTTTGAGGCACTGAACAATCTAGCGACGGAAAACTGAGTAACTTTACTTTGGATCCCTGGACCAGTGGCATGAAATGCAATGAAATCGCGGACAGGCTAGCAAAACTACCAGCAAGAGAATAATTCACTAGTCCTGAAACAGTTATAGGTATTTCCAGTACTTTAGTCACTGAAAAAATTAACAGTTGGCTGACAGAGGAACATCATGAGGAGTGGAAGATGGCCACTGGCTGCAGACAGGCCAAAACACTCATGGGTCAAAACATTCATACGATAGAGCTTGCAGATAGCCCCTCTGCCGCCTGTGTGGAAAGGATGATGAGATAGCTATTTATATTCTTTGTCACTGACCCGCGATTGCGGGGAAACATCTGGCCCTCACAGACAGTAACTGCATCAGTGATTTAGACATATGGGTCAATAGCGTGGCTGAGGACTTCGCGGTATGGAGAGTGCTTCGGGGTGACGCGTAGGCCTGCAAGGGGACGCAACGGTATTACCCAAGCGGCAGGGGCTCTTGTGCTCTCAACTCTAACAATAATTGTACCGTTAAGCCGTATCCCTTTCGGGGTGAGCGTATCTCACTCGGTGAGGAAAAGAGCCTCATTCACACATTCTAACCATTCTTTCCTCGGTCTGCCTCTGGGTACGCTGTCATTTACTTTACCGAGATATAATTGTCTCTCTAGTCGTCCATCTTTCGTTCTCTCAACATGCCCAAACTCGTGATTTCAGGTGTACACCTTCGCTGAAGGTAACTGGTAACCTTCTTACGCTCATTTTTACGCGTATCGATGTCTCCATTCATCTTTCCGTCATTTGTGAATAGACTACCAAGTCTACCTTATAAATATATCATTAACTAGACTACTAAATCAATTTATTCTATCTTTGCATAATTTAGGACAATATTGCATATTGCTTTCTCATCCTTTCTTCAAACATCAGAATTTTTGTTTTATTTATGTTAATTTTGAGGCCCATGTTCTTCATACATGTATTCAGTTTGTTCAACATTCTTTTCAAGTCTTCGATGGACTGCCATAACGACTTTTGTCATCTGCGAACACTAACCATGCACCCTCACTGTCCCAAGATTCACGCCTCCTTTGTCGAAAAGGGCCATTCTTAGACACTTGTTCATGAATATAATAAATATCCATGAGGAAATAACGCATCATTACATAACATCTTACACAATATCCAACCAGTTACTCAGTTGCCCATTTACTCTCACACTCGCTTTGCTATCTGCATATATTGTTTTTATTGCTTGTAGAAGCCATCCATTGACTCCGTACTCTTTCACGAATTCCTTAAGTTTACCACTATTCACCTTGTGAAACGATTTTTCTAGCTCAATAAATGAACAGAACTCTCTTTTATTTACTCTCAAACTTTTTTCTTTGATCTGCCTCAAGGTAAATATTGGATCCGCACATGATCTTTCAGGAATAAATCAACTTTGAACTTCCCATATCTTTTCTTCTGTTATTTTCATTACCCTATGAATAAGTATATTTGAATATATTTTACTTACGGCACTTGCAATTAGTAACCTGATACCTCTTTATTGATTACAGTTGCTTTTATCTCCCTTTGTTTTGTATATTGAGACGAGAGTCACCGTTTTCCAGTCATTTGGAAAAAGCATTGATACTGTATACAGCAGCAGCCTTACGTTTATTTAAGTTCCTAATTATATCATTAACCTCAGAGGCACAGACTCTCTCAACGGGTTTTTCTAACGTATTCTGTTGTACGCCGCAGTTGTGTTGTTTCGAATTTTGAATGATATCATCAAAATTCCATCAGCAGTTGAAGTTTTAAATCTAAAATTTCATTTCTCCTAAAACTGAATAGTAAATGATACGAAGTACTCATCCTAGAAAAAGTTGTTTTAATTATTCCGCTTTCTTTGAACCCGCCCTTGATTTCCAAAGATCTTTTTAATTTACAAGTGGCTCTTTTAGATTTGAGGCTAATCCTTTTTTACGAAAATGAATCAAAATGAATGTTTACAGAAATGATTAAATAACCAAATGTTTCATCCACATAAATTGTATGGGATCCTTTGTTTACTCGATTCAGCAATCGTTCTGTTTTTTATGAAAAACTTAATCACGCAATCTTAGGCAATCTCGCAGATTCAAGTAATCTTGCTATTTATTCATACCATTAGCAATTAAGAAGGGGATATGCAATTAGAGTGACATAATTTTTGTGTGAATGAGCTAAATTCCACAGTTCACTTAAACGTTTTGACATGTTTTCAAATGATCCCTGTTTTGCCCTGCCCTTCGGGCAAAACGGGGAGAAAGCAACTTTTACAAAAAACTCAAATTATTTTCATTTAGACTGAAATATTCGTTCCTTTCCGAAATGTTACAAGTGTCCAATGGTTGAAACTAAGTATTCGCATAACAGTTGTTCGAGCATTAATTCTTTTTATATGCGAAAAAGTTCGTTGAACGTTACGGTCCCCGTTTTGCCCACCCTTCCCCTACGTCTTACGTGATTTTTATTAATTTAAACAGATTATTTCAACAGTTTGAAACCAAACACGCGATTCTCAAAGTTTTATCTTATATTATAAGTTTATGCATAATCGCCAGATAGCCGTTTGAGCTCACTGATGAATGATCACCAGCTCAGTATTCGCTGATAGATGAATGACAAGTTTAAAGATTAGAAAGGTCCGACTTGATCATTCAAATGAAACTATAAGATACTGGTAGATTTTTATTGAAAAATTATTGTTTTGAACATTTCAAAAATGAATCTGTCTTCGTAAATCTGATTTCATATAATTCAACAGAATATTGTTCGCATTCCTCAGTACACAAGAGATCCCACATAACAGCAGTTTCTGGCATTCTCTCGCACGTATATTGCGCAATATACTCGACTGAGTACTCGTGCACCTGCGGCCCTTCTGAGGCCAGAGTCGCAGCGGTCTCTCTCCCTGCCCGCTGGAATTGGAAAATCAGATGCGCTTCTATCGGAGCTCTTGTGTATTTCTAATTAAATGGTGAAGTTTTAATTTTTTTAAAGTTGTCGATTGGAGGACCTCTGTGATGTTATTATACATAAATCAGAATTATTACGCATCATAGCTTAGGTATCATTTTGGATCATGCGGAATTAAATAAACGTTTTACATTTTTTTTTCATTTCTGTTATTGGTTTAGCTGAAGAGAATCGTGTTTTGCAACTACTACGTCAAAACTCGAATTTATTGGACGTAGGGGGCCTATTGGAACTTCCTGAATTTCTTCTGGGGTCAAATATAAAACCACGCCGCTTCGTATGTTTATTTTTGCCCGTAGCTTTCCTCTGGAATGATATAATCCATTAAGAAAACCACTAAACTCTAATATTGCAAACACGTCCTCATTAGATGTTGATAATACAATTTTCTCTAGAACTGGTATGGGCCCAAAGACTTTTCTTTTAAATTGAAGCCGAAGTTGTGAATCGGGATTAAAAGTATATTTACGAAATTCAAATCGCCGGTACGGATTGCAAATGGGAATAAGCCGAATAAGTCCAAGTTGTCCAAGTCCATATCCAAGTACCTGATACCCAGGATTCCTACCAAGATATGGCCTGGCAGAAAGCGATCCGGACATGGCGGATATAGGAGACTCGACAGGCCTGGCAGGAGACCTGGACCTTGCACGTAAAGGAGGATTGATCTGGACACGAGGATTAAGTATGCGACGAGAGGAAGAAGAAGAAGGCACCAGACGACCAGGGCGTGGAGTGTCAGGCGAATCGCTATTAGGGTTGTAGCTGGCCTGTGAACTTAATTCTGTAAGAAGAAATAAAGGATTCATTTGTTTTATAGAAAGTACTTATAAGACGGGTTGTCATGAACCCTATATGGCAACATGGTTTTGTTTAAAATTACTAGAACATGGCGTGAATGTCGTATATGATTTACAAAAGTTCCTCTAATTATAGTAAAAAAAATTTCGGTGAGTACCATATGAATGTTACCACTTTTTTTTATTGACATAAACTTCTTGAAAATTAGCAGGCGGATTATTTTTTTCATAAACAAAATGTAATTCGTCACGTGTGACGTAATCCGTAATTCTATAAGATTTCTGTAAGATTTATATTATTTTCAAAGTTCAAGGATAAGAAAAATGTAACATTTATGTGAAGGCGAGTGAATAATCCCCAAACTCTTCTTTCCTAATATTTATTTTACCGAAAATCGTGTGACCAAATAACTTCTAAAAATAGTTTTTATTCAACTGTTTTATATAATTTGATATGAACGAATTACTATTTTACATTATTTGTATTCTTCTGAAATACTATTTTATATAATTTATATTTTAAAGGGTCTCTATCTTACATCGTTTTTACTTTGAAGAATATCTCTTTCTCATTATTTTTATTTCACTGAATAACCTTACGCCCTACTTTTATTATTTTGTTTTGTTTAGGGAATATTCATGCGCATCATTTATGTGCATGATGAAACTGAGGAAAATTCTAAACATAGAATGTAACATTTTATTTGATCAAGCCAGATGTGTATGTCAGTATTCTAATTTATATCGGACATGAGCAGAAGTAATTTTATAACTGAATAACATATAAAAGTGGTATTTTTACAAAAAATTAAAATTGGTTAATTCTTGCATTTCATTATTCAAAGTATAATTATTTGTGAAAATCAAAGCTCACCAAAAACCGATACTTTGGACTTTTTCTATTCAAAATTTTATCTCCTTTCCATATTTTTCGAGGTGAAAATCTCTTTGAAAAAACATGAAAATCTGGGATTTACAGGATATTTAAATAAGTCCTTAATCTAATCACCCAGTCTTAAGGCTACGACTAATTTGAAGTTAACTTTCGTGCCTCGGTACCGCGCAATTTGGCTTATGAAACGCCCCCTGAAAAGTGAGCGTTAGATAGCCCTTTACCGAATAGCTGACATATTATTAGTTTCTAACAGCGCCACACTGACAGATTAATAGTTCCACAAATGGCCACTGAATAATGCACAATGTATTCTCTATCCGTACCGTGCGCGCTTTCGGGTGCGTCTTTATTATTCTCGATTTTACAAGATCGAGAGGAAAATTTACGATGATTGAGAGATGTAGAAGGTATTCCAGTGGAATGGTTCTGTGGGAAACACAAGAAAAAAATTGCACTGCAAAAATCGTATATGACTTGCGGTCCATTTGTTTGCGAGAAAAAAAGTAAGGAGCGGCATACGCATACAGTTGCTGAAAACACCGAATTCTTGAGGGACAGGCAATTTCAAGAAAAACTTGGGCGATTCCTCTCTCGTGGTGGCGTCTGAAACAGCAGCCTTGCAGACATGCATCTGTTTACACGGAGAAAAATGGAAGGTCAGTTTGGCCATCTGGATGTGCAGACAGACTATATTGCAGGGTCAACTATAGGACAGCCCTTGAAGATGGCTAAAGCGAATATCTCTATGAGGTTAAAACAAGAGCTGCGACTACCTCTGTGAGTTTCTGTGGCGGCGAGTCCAGAAACTGGGACAGTTCCAGCAGACACGCTTGGAACTTTTTTGTCATTAACGAATGATTGATTCAACCAAAGAGCTTTAGATCACTTCGTGGATAACAATAATGGGGCCGGGTTCACACCTCACGCAATTGAAAGGACTCAAGCGGATCGGGATTTCACTTCGCGTATTTGAAAGTATTCAAGTAGATAAGGATTTCAAAGTATAATAGCAGACAACGAATGATTGAAAAGGATGAAAAGTGTTTATTGAAATGAATCTAAAATTCCTATATGTCTAAATACTGTTCCTTTCGGAAGGGGAGTAGAAGGGATCTCATCTGCATATGTGCACATCTGGAAGGGTACCATATGTGCATGTTTGAATTGCATTGTAAACAGTTGGAAGTCTACACATACATTCTTAATTAGCCCGGAATAGATTCAAGTTAAATTCGCACTCATTCTGACAAACGCAGATAGACTTTGGGAAAAAATAGAAATTGGAATAAAATGCGAATTAAATGGGACAAATTTTAAGTAGCAGAAAGCCGAAAAATGTTTTTGAAATAATGATAGATGTATTGTATTATTCTATTTACCAATAAAATGAAGAACAGCAGCCAAAAGTAAGAGCAGGGTATAAACGATCGTCATCTTTTTTAATTAGAGGAAAGACTATGATTAAAGATTCGATATTATATTTATATTTCATCAGTGAGTTTCAAGGAAAAATAAATGTTTACTGAGTTTGTTAGCACTGACGTGATGCTTCATATAATCTTGTACGTTTCAAAGAAAGCCGATTTTCAGGTAGAAAATGTATGTAGTGTCTATAATAATGATTCTTATATTCTTAAAGAAACTATACTATCGAATTGATCAAATTGAGATATTTTGATGACGAAAACGGACGTAATTTGGAAAGAAAAATACGACAACAAATAACAGACACGGCCATGACACTGACCATGTCGATTTCGCAAACAAAGCAACCACGCACTGATACTAGTGATCAAATCAAGAGGTTCAGCCCTAAAAGTTTCGAAATTCGAAATATAAATACTACTTTGAAATATAACGACTAGGAATTATAAAACAGTACCTGAAAATACTTATCAAGTCATTACATGAATCTGAAATATCGGCAATTATAAAAATTAACTTGCAAGTGCTTTCCTTTTATGGTTTTCTTATTATCAATGTTTGAGCTACTTGCGGACCATGGATACATATTGGAAAAGTCGGTTCTAATGAACAGAAGTTTCAGCTCTCTACGTTTTTCGGGGCAAAATTTTCCCTATCATCGACACCATCATCTAGAAAATCAATTTTCATTATTGTCTTTTCGTAATTATTATCAGTCACAAGACTTGAAGGATTTGTAAAGCGAGTTTGTATTCTGTCAAAAAAGAATAGCCCAAATTTTCCAAATTATTTTTCATTTTTTTTTTCAAATAATTTCCAAAAAGACTTTCTTATCCTTTGTCACTCTTTTCACTGAATATTCAGTATTCAATATTTCATTCAGTTCACTTTAATATTATTATATCGAATTATTACAAAAATTACTGCATAAAACAAAGCATCGTGTTTCCAATAGTTTTCCCACCAAGAGAAATCTTTCACAGGTGACTCATAAACGGAAAAAAAATGTACGCCTTTACGGTAATTTTATTATAAATAGCCCTGTAACTAATATAAAAGATAAAGAATACAATACTGTAACTTTCGTCCGTATAATTTAATATGTTGCAAATGAGTGACAGTCTATCTAAATATCTTTCAACACAATTATGTCCACAGATGATATTTTCGTTTTGAAATTATTTTTATTGTAGTTTCTTTTTAATGCGCGTGTTTTTCTTGATAATGAAATTGTCTGGGCATTTCGATATTTTTTACAAGAGTTATGACATTTTGGAAAGCACTTGCATACTTCTAGATTTATATTGTGGTTATGTGGGGTGAATTGGAGAGCTGAAGAGAAATTTTCGGCGTAGGTGTGAGGTGGGATGTACTTAGATAGAGAGAGTAAGGTTAGGTTGGCAAGGAATCCGGGGAGTTTACGGTCAGGAGTCTTGAGCCTTCCAGGGGTCAAGGGTGGTTCTCGCAGAGTTGGCGATCCTCAAGGGAGAGAAAGGGGTGTCTTCAGGGGTTGAGAGGAATTGAAAGAAAGGGAAATAAAGGAAAAATTTGGCGGCGATAGACGGCATTATTCTTCAGACATCTGTCGGCTGAGGAGGGCACTGCATGGAGAGGTCCCAGTTATCGACGGCAGAGCGGGAGGTGAGCATTGAAAGTGCTGGCACTCCTGGTAGTGAAACTGACAGGGAGGAAATTTTCCACGTGCCACGACGGCCAACATTGCGTCGAGAAAAGCGAGGTAGAAAGTACGTTTAAAAAAAGCGGCAGAACACGTAGGTCATCTCTTCCCCAAAAATTCGAGGGAAGGTAGGAGAAGGAGGCTCTCGAGATGCTGCTAGGCGAGATCAGGCAGCTGAGAGAGGACGTAAGGGAGACTGAGGAGCAGATAGAAGGCATGAGGCAGGATTTGAGAATCAGAGAAGAGAAATGGGAAAAGGAGGTGAAAGAGCTGAGGGCAAGAGTAGAAGGGTTAGAGAGGGATAGGAAAGAAAAAGGAGTTATACTAAAGCAGATGGAAGAGGAGATTAGGAATTGGAGGGAAAGGACGGAGAAAAGGCTTGATAAGGTGGAGAGCTGGGCGGAAATGGGAGTAGTTGACGGGTGGGGGGGCATGGGGGGGTGGCGAGATTAAAGATATTTGGGAGGTGGTAGAGAATATGATAGAAGATAAAGTATAAGAGCGTAGGAATGAAAAGGAGGAGAGGTCAGATAGGGAAAGTATAAGGGCAATGAAGTTGAGAATGGAAAGAAAAGGGAAGGCAGACAGGAGAAATAAAATTGAAATAAGAGGATTCAAGCTAAAGAGCGGGTAAGAAAGGGAGGGCTTGGAAGCACTGCTACAGAGCATAGGGTGGGCGCAAGGCATGGTATGGAATGTTTAGTTGGAATGGAGAAAGGAGAAGGAAGTGGCGGTCGTGGAGTTGGAGAGCTGGGATGAAAAGTCGGGAGTAATGCGAAATAAGAATAGGATAAAGGATAAGGGAGTTTTCATAAATCAGGATTTGATGAGAAAGAAAAGGGATGTGTAGAGAATGATGTACGACAGGGCTCGGAAGAAGAGGAGTGAAGGGAGATCGGCGAAGGTTGGATATCAGAAAATAAGAATAGTCGAGAAAATGTGGGTGGCGGACGAGGAGAAAGATATGTTGAAGGAAGTGCAGGGAAATTTGCTTCGTAGGAAGTAGGGGGTGGGGTAATGCACGGTAGAGGAGTATGGAAGGTGCTGTACTGAAACGTAGCAGGGATAAAGAAGGAATTTGAGTTCTGGAGGTATATCCAAGAGTTTGATGTTCTGGGACTGGTAGAGACGTGGGTAGAAAGAAAGGAATGGGATAGAGGAGAGCTAAATCTGCCAAGAGGGTATAGGTGGAGACTCCAGGTGGCGGTCAGAATGAAGAAGAAAGGAATAGCTAGTGGGGGAATTATGACGGGTGTTAGAGAAGGATTAGAGGAAGAAGTTCATGGAGAGAAGGACGGGGAGGGAGTGCAAATGAGGGAAGTAAAGATAAGAGGGGTAACGTGTAGATTTGTAACAGTGTATAATAAGGATGAGATGAAAAGAAATAAAGAAAGGGTGGAAGACTTGCTAGGCAAAAGAGAGGAGGATATGGTGGTACTGCGTGGGGACTATAATGCGAGGATTGGGAAGGAAGGGGGCCCTTACAGGGAAGGGGAGTGTTTCGAAAGGAAATAAAAGAATAAGATAATAACTAGGGAGGGGGAGATTCTAAGGGACTGGATGGAGGATAGAGGCTGGGCGGTGGCGAATGGCATAGCAACTGGGGACGAAGAGGAAGAATACACATATGAAAGTAAGGTGGGGGTTTATAGTGATAGACTATGTAGTCATGAATATGCGAGGGTGGAAGGAGACAGAAATATTCGCAGTAGAAGGGGGAGTAGAATCAGACCATCAGCCATTAGGGTTGTGGATAAGGGGTGCGAGCGGTGGAAGGCAAGGTTGGAAAGAAGGGTCGACGGGAGAGAGGGTGAGGTGGACAAGGGAGGCGATAGATAAGCATGAGGAGCAGTTAGGGAAGTTACGCTTTGAAGGGGGTCGGTGGAAGAGATATGGGAGGACTTAAAAGAGAAAGTGAAATGTTGCATGCAAAAGAAGGTATTCAAAAAGAAAAAGAAAGGATTGGTGAATTCGTAGTGGAAAGAGAAAATTACGAAAAGGGAAGAGTACATAGAAGTGAGGAAGGAGTTTAGATTGATCTTTAGGAAGAAGAAACAGGAAAAGGAGGAAGATCTGGACGGGGAGCTAGGAGATGCTTAGACACAGGGGGATGCCTGGAAGATAATGAATAGGTTTAGAAAGCGTAGAGTGAGGATAAGCGAGAAGATAGGGAGTGAGGAGTGGAGGGAGTTTTTTAAAGAGTTATTTCAGGGCTCAGATTAAAGGAAGAGGGATACTGGGAGTAAGTGAACGCGGGAGGCAGAGATGGAGGAGTCGAATGATGAGGAGATAGAGAAATAGATAAGGATGTTAAGGAAGTTAAACGCAGAAGGGCTGGGCGATTTAGAAAACGAAGCGTGGCTGTTTAGTACACAAGAGGTTAGAGAGAGGCTGAAGGAGGTAGTGAAGAAATTATGGAGGGGGAGGGATTCCCAGGAGGGTAGAGAGAAGGGTTAATAGTGCCACTGTGGTGAATTGCTTGAGACGCTGGCGGACTTTAGGGCGGGTATGGGTACTGTCGACAGTATCTGCGCTCTACAGCACGTGGTGGATAGAGAATTGCCGAAGAAGGGGTCGAGAGTGTACGCGTTTTTCGTGGATATCAAAGGCGCGTTACCTTGGGTGGATAGGGGAAGGTTGTGGGAGGCGATGGATGATAGGGGAGTGGAGAGAGGCCTGTTGGAGAGGGTACGGGAGATATATGAAGAGACAAAAGATAAGGTAAGAGGAGGGCAGGGGGTTTCGGAGTGATTCTGGATGAATAGAATGTTGAGTAAAGGGTGACCGCTTAGTCAAATTCTGTTTGCGATTTTCATTGTGGATATGGAAGGTAGCCTGGAGGCCGGGATGGTAGGAGGAGTCAGGATAGGATGGGTTAGAGTTTGATCACTAGTGTATGCAGATGGCATAGTGTTGCTGGCAAGAAGCGAGGAGGCCTTATAGGAGATGATGAAGAGTTTGAGAAGATACTTGGATAAGAACAGGTTAGAGCTGAATGCGAAAAAGTCCATGGTTATGAAGATTGGATTCTTTAATCAATAACACAGGATCTAAGTCCATCCAAAGGATCTCATTCCGGAAAGATTGTTGCTACATTACTCAAAGTGTTTTAAAAAACAGATTAGAGAAAAAAGTGCAGGGAATGACCTTAGACAATACAGCTTCAAATACTAAATTTATGGCTAAATTGCAATTACTCATGGAATCTACAGACCAAGCTTTTTCTTCAGAAGATATGCACTTTAGATGTGTTTCTCACATCTTAGACCTATGTGTGCAGGATTTACTAGTTCAACTAAAACTCGAAAATGATGAAGATCTTAAAGATTCTGAGGAAATCGACGATGACGAATGCGAAGGAGAAGGTTAAGGTGAACTAGAACTAGAAATATCTGTTGAAGAAAAGAGTAATGCTACACCTATAAACAAATTAAGAACTTTGTTCTTGAAATTAAAATACTCACAAAAGCTGCGTCTGAAATTGGAATGTTGTTGCGGTACTGTAGGTATAACAAGTATTGAAGCTGGAAAAAGCTTTAATTTTGCTGTGTGATACTGACCCAGATCTTCGTCCTTTGCAATTAGTTGAATCTGACTGGTGTCTTCTCAAAACTGTCGTGAAATACCTACGGTACTTTAAGGCTTTGTCAACTACTCTCTGTGGTGAAAAATGTGTCACCTTCCCACTAGTCATCGTCGGTTTTAATATGCTGATGGACAAACAAGAAAAATCAATTGATAATTTTAATTTAAAAACGAATAAGAATTGGACTGACATTAGTGTTCAGAATGCCCTTCAATCTGTCTATTAGAAGCTAATGAAGCACTATAGCAAGTCAAATTGCGTCTATTATGCTGTGCTAATACTTGATTCCATACATAAAGAAGGAACGTTCCATTTGACATCTTAGGGTAAGGAAATGGCCAAGTGTTCAATTGCCAAGTGGAAGACATTTATAAGATCAGATATTACCGGGAAGAAGAATCAAGACAATTTCAAACTTGGGCAGAAGATTGCATTGCAAGTGACGATGATGACATTGATCCAACTTTTTTTTGCAACTAAGGATGCAATGTCAGGAAACTTTCCTGGCAGTCCTAGTTACCAAGGAGACTGGCGAAAGGAAACTGACCACTATCTCGTTATGAAACAAGCAGATATAAGTACAAATATTCTTAAATGGTGGAAAGAGCATGAGCACAAATTTCCCAATTTAGCTGGGATGGCGAGAGATTTTATGAGCATCCACTTAAAATTAAAAGAAGTAATCTGAAAAAGATGTATGCATAACAAATATTGAATTTAACAATTCTAATTTTGAAAGAAAGGGAAAAAATGTTGGTATTTATTTTTTTCAGAATTGGAAAAGGATTCATTTTAATTATTATTGAGTTGAAGGCGGGCAAATTTTTTATTTTTATCATTTACATTGAATTTTACAAGATCAAAATTTATTGTTTATATAGAAATTTTTTGAAATTTTATTAGAGGTTCATTTTATATTCTTTAGATGGAAATGGCAAGAAATTTGCTTCAGTGGCCAGGACTTGCTTCTCGAACTTACTAATATGCAAATTAAAAGTTTCTCTTGTACGTTTTATTACTCTAATTCTTAGTTAGAACACCAAATTTTCAATAAAGGAAATTTTCAACAAAATAATTGAATATTTAACTTAAAAAGATGAATTCTCAACAAAAAAGTGTAATAGTTCATAACTCAGCCAAGCAAAATGAAATTTCATTCTCGAAATAAATGATTTCAATACTAAAAATACCAATTTTCAAGAAATAAACATTTTTCAGTTATTAATGAAGAAATTTCATCTAAATTATTGAACCTTCAAGTCAAAAGAAAAATGGAATTTTTATCAAAAACAATTATTTTCGACAAAATAGTTCAATTTTTGACGAAAGAGATGAATTTTCAACCAAAAATATGAATGTTAAAAAAAGACTTTTCATCAAAGTGGTCCAACAAAAATTTTCAAACAAAATAGTTTAATCCTAAAGCAAGGAAGATTAATTTTCATCTGAACAGGTGCATTTTTTATCCAAGAAAAATGCAATTTCTACTAACATAGATTAGTTTTTTAATTAAAAAGCCAAATTTTCGAAAAAATAGTTCAATTTTCATCAAAAAATGATTTCAGTTTGACTATTCATCATCAAAATGTGAGTTTTGAAAGGAAAGTAAATTTTCTACGAAGATACTTGAATTTTAAACCAAGAAAGATAACTTTTTAACTAAATTGTTGAAATTTCAACTAGAAATGATGAATTAAAAAAAAATGGTTGAATTTCTAACCAAAAAGTTGTATTTTTATTCCAGATAGATACAATTTCTACTGATCGAAATGAATGTTTAAATTGAAAAGATAAATTTGCAAAAAAATAGTTGAATTTTCATTCAAGAATCCTGCATGAAAAATAAATTGGCCACGACAATAGTTGAATTTTTAACCGAAACGTATAACTTTCAAATAAAATTGTTGAATTTTCAAGCAAATAATGAAATTGGGAACTAAAAAGATAATCTTCAGAAGAAAGTAACTGCAAAAAAAGAGAGATAAATACACGGCAAATACAATGGACACTAACAACAATATTAAATTAAGGTAACCGCAAAACCTTTTAAAGAAAATCTCTCACTTTTTCCTACACAATTTTTCATTTTCGCTGACCATTGATATTCACACACCCGAATCTTAACCTTGTAATTAAACTTTATAATTAAAATCAAATTTAATGTTGCTTTCGATGTATGAATATTAAGTTTTATGTAATTTATAATATGAAAATTTAAGTGCGCACTGGACGTCATAACTTCAGCAAAAGTTGATTTGATAAATTTAAATTTAAAGCTTTTTCGGGTTTCAATCGTGTGCAAAACTACGAAACTTGCCGACGTTTCGTGAA
>JAABKJ010003116.1:0-13606 GCA_011634705.1 Andricus grossulariae
AACACGCGGACCTGCTATATTCTCCCCTTTGCCTAGAGAAGAGAAAAGTAGCGAGCGCCATTTCGCTCCCAATCCCTCGAAAAAGACGAATTCCTTATTTTTTGATCCAAAGACAATTAAAAATGACACATTTCTTGTTATCACAAGATAAAAAATATATATATTGGAATCTAAGGATAGGGCAAAGTTAAAAGTATCACCCCTGCATTTTGTACACCGTGTTGTAAAATCGGGAGGTTTAACCTCCCACACAGCATGATACATTGCTGCAAGATTTCTGCAACGTTTGTTGTAAGGTTCTCCATATTTTTGAAACATTTCTAAGAAATGTTTCTGAAATAAAGATATGTGCCTTGCACATATCATGCACAGTATTGCATGAAATATTTGTAAAATGTTATTTGAATATCTTAAAAATATTACAAGCAAGATTTAGAAATATTTCATAAAAACATTTTTTAAATATTTTGAGAATATTTTGACAATATTTTGAGGAATATTGTCTGTATGGTTGCTGCAACTTTCATTAGACATTGTAATAGAATATTTTCATACATTATTTCTGAAATCTTCAATCAATGTCTTAAGATATGTTTCACGCAACATTTCCAAAATATTTCATAAATGATTTCGTGCAGTATTTATGCAATTTTTTACAATGTTTCTTTGAAATATATTTGAACAAGGTAAGTAATATTTTAGTGAAATGTTTCTGCAACATTATTGCGAAGTTTCTTTAAATTATTTTTAAACATGAAAAATAATATTTTACGGAAATGTTTCTGCAATATTTTATATTTAATTCAGGAAACCTTTCATAGAAATAATTCAAAAGCGTCTTTAAAACCATTGCGCAAAATTATCAAAATGTTTCATTGTAAAATTTGCAAAATCTTTTATAAATTATTTCATGCAATATTTATGCAATTTTTTTACAATTTTTCTTGAAAATATTTTCGAACAAGGCAAGTAACATGTTAGTGCAATGTTTCTGCAATATTTCCGCAAAGTTTCTTTAAATCATTTTTAAACATTACAAATAATATTTCATTGAAATGTTTCTGCAATATTTTAGATTGACTTCAAGAAATATTTCATAGAAATAATTTTAGAACGTCTTTGAAACCTGTGTGCAACATTATTAAAAGCTTTCATTGTAATATTTCTTTGAAATTTTCACTTCAACATTTCATGCTGTGTGGGCGCCTCCAAAAGGATCTTAAGGTCCTCTTTCGAGGAAGCGAAGAGTTTAAGGTCGGCCATGTATAAAAGGTGGTTGTCCTTATATTTTCTTCTGTTCAGCGGGCTCCATAAGTATCCAGAGCTTTTTCCTCGGAGCACAATAGATGGAGGCAAGAGGGAGATGCAGAAGAGTATCGGACTTAGAGAGTCTCCTTGGAAGACCCCCCTCTTATATGTGATATAGCTGGTAGTCACTTGTCTTTTATCAGATGTTATGACAAATCTTGTCCGCCACAAGAGCATACGCTCTTTTATGCATCTCACTATTTTTTGATGCACTTCCAGGCACTGAATGAGCTTAATAAGTAGCTCATGCTTCGTGTTATCGTATGCCTTACGTTAGTCAATCCAAGCCATGGACAGATTGCGTTGATACCCGATCGAGTCCTGGGTAATACACCTGTCTATTAACAGGTTCTCCCTGCAACCTGCTAGCCCTCCTTCGCACCCACGTTGTTCAACTATTGCACTCCATACCGGCTTGATGGATGTTAATATCCTCTCTTTGAGGATGCCAATGAATAGCTTGTAGCTGGTGTTTAAACGAGCTATGGGGCTGTAGTTCTCTGGGCTTGACAAATCTCCGGTCTTAGGGATCAACACCGTGCGTCCTTTCACTAGCCACTGCGGGATGGGTTGTTCTCCGGTTAAGAATGTAGTAAATATACGAGCTAGATGATGGTGCGTAGAAGTGAACTTCTCCACCAAAAATTGTTGATTTTATGTGGCCCTGGCGCTGAATCGTTCTTAGTTCTAGCGAGAACTTTCTTCACTTCTTCAGCACTAACTAGTGGACACTTTTCCTCTGGATCTTGTCACCTTTGCCTTTGGCAAAAGTTACGAGAGAGTGATATATCTGAAGCGTCTTTATTTAGTCTATAAGTATCTTCATATACTTGCTCCCAGAAGACTAGAATCTCTTCTCGACTAGGCGGATTTTTAACGACATGTGACGTTTTATTGAACAGACAGGAAGTACGAGTAGAAAAGGATTAGCTTTCCTTAAGTCTCGAGCAAGTGCCCTAACTTTGAGAGTGAATTTTTTATTTGATGTTATGTAGCTAATCGCGCACTGAATATTTGATGCATGCTATTTTGCTGATTCAATTTTAAACTGAAGCTGTGCAATAGACTCGCGACTCTTAATCAGGCGTACTGAAGTATCGTTACTTCTATTGTCGCTAAGCAGGGAGACCGCCTTCTCGTAAACTACACAGTTCAGATCCAAGCGATTAACACATTCGGGGAGCAAATCGGGGAGAGCAGTATTAGCTATTAGATAGATCTCCTACTTCTCATGTTGGTATTATCGACTATCTGCAAAGGTGGTCTCGCTGGAACGGGTGGTTTGTTCGCTGGAGGATGTTGCTCTTCTTCTTGCTGATGAAGAGCTTTATATTCGTTTTCGCGCAAAAATGATACCTGATCTCTTAAATACTGAGGCGTTTTATGAGCATATTCCGGGTGCATATTGACCCAACTGCCATGTAACCTCTGCATGAATCCTCTTCGCGCTGGTGAACTTCTTTGACAACAGGTAAGGATGTCCCTCCTGAGTTGGTCCGAACATTTAAATCGATGTTCTTGCGTTTGTCCGGGGCCATTGCCTGGTCGTCGCCTCGATTCTGTCCTATTGACACTCCCAACTGAACCATGGCCTCCATCCGAGAGAGGCATATTGTGGGTGGCACTGCGCGATACTGGTAACGTAACCGCATAATTCGTTGCATTGGGGGGTTAGCCCAATCCAGGGTGGCTGACTGCAAGAGCTGGAGCTCTCGGGCGATGGGATCGTCACATCCCTACGCCCTAGGGACACTTGACTGCAACCTAGGCTACTATTATTAAATTATTATATTATTATATTATGTTAGCATATATTATTCTTGCAAGACCTACTTTCAGAAGGAATTGTTTTGTTTCTTTTTAGTATATTCTAATAAAAGCTTGTTCAAAATTTTGTTATTTCAATTAAGATAATTTTATGAGAGTAAAAAGTTGATTACGCTATAAAACAGTTGATTCGCGTTATAGGAAATAAGAAACTTTGAAAATACAGATAAATCGAGTAAAATCATGTACAGAGAGAACCATTATTCATGACATACGTATTTTCATTGTCTTGTTCTTATAATTTGAAGAAAGCGTGTCCTATTTCAAAAAACGGTTAGTGAACATTTTATTGTAACTTATGTCGTTCTTCCATAAATTTAATTTATTTTTAATGTTATTTTTCACGCTACGCTCGCAAGTTTGAGCGCGCCTAGGACTCGCGGTTGTTGTATCACGCGCTTCGCGCTCGATAATATATTTGCCTCACCCTTCGCGCTTGCTAATGTATGTACCTCGCGCTACGCGCTTGGATACTTTTTGCCTCGCGCTTCGCGCTCGGCTTTTTTCAGCTTTCGCCCATCTTGCTCGGCTTAGATAAAGAGAAGAAATTTACTTGCAAATATTATAAAATAGACCAAACTTCTACGTTTTAAGTGATTGTTAAATTTGTTTTTATTTTAGATTAAAAAGGAAGTTTATTTACTTAAGGCTCTATCGGCCTTAAGAAACACATTTTCATTACAATACCAACACACTTTTTTGAAGTACAAAGAAAAACGCCTAATTGATTAAGAAACAATTTTGGTTTAACTTAATGAAAATGCTACCAAAAAATCGAAAATTCCGTTTCCGAGCCGGGTATTGTTTTATTCATAGAAAACTATATTAATATTTTTTACATAAAACCAATACCTTCTCATTAGGATGGGAACGTAAAAATTGGATTTTTTGTTTATTTTGAAATGTCATTTTTCACGATTAAAACAAAAACTACTACTTTGAATTTTTGATTTTTCAAGAATATTTGAAAAGATGTTACGATAATTGTGTAGGGCTTACAAAAAGCAAGGTTTTTTTTCTTGACTTTTTTTCATAGGGTGCATTGTTTGGCTCAAAATGTTGATTTCCGTTAGGATTTTTTGGATTTCGAAAATGCTATAACTCTGATAGTTTTCTTTTGATCGGAAAAAGTCTCAAGGATAAATTCTTCAGACTTTTGAGTACTACGAATTGCCGTACATAGAATTTAGAAGTTTTGAAAAAAATGATTTCAAAAATTTTGAAAATGCTCTAACTTTTTGAAATTTTATCAAAAACAGATGGCTAATGAACTTGTCCTTTTCTTTTAGGGCTTAAAAAATGTGCCAAAGCTCAATCCAATCTGATCATTTTTTCGAAATTTATCGTGCCTACAGACAGACAGACCACAGGCAGTCACCTTGGTGAAAATTGTTTTTTTTTTTCTTGCTCAGGGGGTCTCAAAACGTGGAGATTTGATGAAAACCGACTAAGTCAAATTTTACATAAAACCAATACCTTCTCATTAGGATGAGAATGTAATAAATAGTAAATCGTTGACCTGTCTAAACCTAATTTGACTATCATTACATGTAAAAATATTTGAAATCTAAAATAGAATTATATTGCTTGAGTAGTTCGACTTCTCCAAACATTGAATAATGATGATTTCAATCTCGAAATCTCGGTTTAATCTCCTTTACTTGTTTTGAACGTCAAAGAAGACAAACAATTGCACAATTGTCAGATAAAAAAATGTACATTTTTCATATCTTCCCGCTTTTATTTTATCTGATAATAATCTTGATATTTATGAATTATATTTAATGACTAAATTTCAAAACCATACTAAAAACCTGGACGAATGGCCGTGACCATTTTTTAATTAATCAGAACGAATTGAATGCTCACTGATTTTTTCATTTTTTTGGCCGTCAGCTTAGACCTTTTAAAGAATTTTGAAGTTCTTATCAACATAAAGTGTTTCAGAATTAACTTGATTTATAAGACTTGTATGAAAGTAAAGCAATTTTGAAAAGTCGACTGGCCGCTATCTTAGATTTTTTAAATTTTGGACTTCATAGATCATCAAATGATTTAGAAAGTCGAACTTCTTTCCCTACCAAAGTTTTTAAATATTTAACTGAAAAATAAAGAAATAAGTAAAAAAATCGTTTCTCTAAAAAGTTTCCCTTTCTCAACTGAAAAAAAAATGTTTATTGTAAAAATTTCCCCCTTTCAATAAAAAAAAATGATTTACTTTTAAGGTTTTCCCTCTTCAAACCTGGAAATTTTGTAATAATAAATTTTTCCACTTTCAAATCGACAAATGGTTTAATTTTAAAATTTTCCTCTTATCAAGTAAAAAAATGTTTGCTTTTAAATTTTTCCTTTTTCAGGTTGAACAATTTCTTACATACAGTTTTTCCCCTCATGTAAAAAATTTGGTATGTTTTTATTTTTTCGTCTTCCAAATAAAAAAAAGATGAATTTGATATTTAAGTTTTACTCTTTTGAACTGGACAAATTTTTAACAATGAATTATCCCCCATTTTAGTAAAACATTCGATATTCTCAACATGTTCCCTTTTTTAACTGAAAAAATTGGAAATTTCGAAACTTCAATTTATTACTTTAGAGATTTCAGCTACTAATAAATTAGTGAACTTTTGTTTTCGATTGCTTGCCAAATAAAATTGTGGACTGACGTTTGTCAGATACGTGCTACTGCATTATATATTTTCATGAAGCCATTAGTAGCTTTCCACTACCGAATTAATAACATATTACAACTAATCGAATTAGAAATTTTCTACTATTTTTTAGTAGCTTACATTTCTCTTATTGTATGAGTAGAATTTCACTAGTAATTAGTAAAATTGCACTCATTTGTATTTCGAGAGCACATTAAAAAAACCGTTATTTCATTAAGAAATAATTATCTTGGTTCAAAAATATGCGATGAAATAAATTATTTCCTAATTTTAAACATAAATTTTCGCTGGGTGTACAGAAGAATACATTTATGTTACACGGAGAAAACATTCTATTTAGAGATACTAAAAATCTAGTTAATGTAACTATTTGTCGTAGGAAAATATGGTCAAACTAACTGACTAGTTAGAAATACCAAGCCGAGTAGTAATATCAGAGAGTAGTAAACGTTACTTGGCTGACCAGTCAACCTTACCATATCACTCCTACATTTTTACTACGCCATCTAATAGGGTTTACTACGCATATTAGTCTCTTAAAATGTTTGGATAACTGCGCTTTGCTACACTACCTTATACCTTTTACCACGTCATGTCGTATAATTTACTAGGTTCATTCAATTCTTCCATTAATCTCTTAAAAATGCTGTCATTCCCCGAAGGAAACGTGGTTCTAACGAATGGAATTATAATGTCAAAAATATATTCTCAAGCCTATATCTGTGCTGAGGAGGAAGAAAGGGCACTGGGAAATATACAGCTCCTAACTTTTGTGTACCTTTACGTGATCCCAAAGGATTATTTACGTCAAAGTCATCGAAGTAAACGAAGATAGGCATAACAAACTTCCCTTCAAGTTTATCCTTCCAAAGCTTGCCATTTTGTTCCTCAATTTCTAGCTCGTTTATGTATGATCTAATATCATCCAAAACATTTGGTAGTGAAAGAAATTTGGCTAGTACTTTCCTAATAGCAAAACATTTAGCTTTAACTAAAACTCTTTCTTGGACCATTCTACCTTCTCTGATACAAATCGTCAAGTCTGTCACCAATTACAATATCCTATGCTGTTCTGTAAAATTCTGAATTCTGAATCACGTTAAATCTGCAATATTCTGTAACAAAACTCTCGCCAAGCAGTTCAAGTAAATCATTGAATACATCATCGAGACATTTGCTGAAATCAGCTGTTTCTTTTAAGTGAAAAAGTTCAAGTAAATGGGGTTTTGAGAATTCAGATATGTTTTCAAACAAACTTTAAACTTGATTGACGATTACTTGAACATGGCTACATGGGAGAGTGTTGTCAGCGTATAACTTACAAACGAAAGCAACAGCCTCGGAAAAATGTTTTTCCTTCAAGTCTACTATTTGTACCGTAGATTTATTTGAATCAGAATTATTATTTAAACTTATATCTATATCTGCATTCCATTTGTGAACCTTCCGTGTCCTCTACAGAACTAGACATCTTTGTTATCGCAGACGCTTTCAGTGCATGAGCCTTCACGAGGCAATTGTGTTATTTTAAAAGGTGCCGCCTGAATTACCTCCACTGTGCAAAAATCGAAAGCACTTTCTCTACACTTGAATGAAAGCGCATTAGGATGCATTACATCCATATGGGTTTGAAGACCAGTCATAAAAGGAACATTAATGTTACATAAACTACAAAGAGGCATTTTTCTTTGATACTGCACTTGATACTGAACAAATTGAGCAGTCTAACCTAGCTTTTCTGACATTTCATCTACCTGGCGTATCTGAATAGCTTTATCCCATTCAGTGGAGAATTTGTATTCGGCTTTTTGAATTAGAAGCCAAAAGCACTCAAACGCCCTAGGATATGATGCGATTTCGCAAAAATTTTCTCCAACCGCATACGACAGCATACGGTTGCCCTGTTGTTTGTTCCTTAAAGTCTTTGTTCTCATAATCCTTAATTCCCGGCTGAAGGCTGTCGATGTTCAGAAAGTGAATAATTGAAAAACAGTTAAGTCTCGCCTATTCCTCTGACCTTGAAACGAAACGATTCTTTTATTTCCAAGCTGGAGGGGGCCCCATCCTTACCGCGAGTGGGCAGGATATTTGGGTCAAGCGACGTCAATTGGCTGCCCCGTTCTTGTATCGATGCACCGCAGTTTCTCAGTTCAAGGGGTGAGAGATAATTGCAACTCTCGCCTCGGAAGGGTCGCCGTGTGCGAGTACTCAGTCAGGTATATTGCGCAATATTATGGAAACGTCGTATGATGCATCCCGATGACGTCATAATAAATACCCAATTCAAACCAACGAGGACGCTCTTCGGGCCTCTTTTTAATTGGTCAGCCACTGACGCGAAGGAGAATATACCGGGACCGTGATGGGAGTTGCCGGAACTGCGCAAATGGAAATAACCGTGCACACCCGACGGGAAATAGAGGCGACAGAGAATAATGGAGATGGAAATAGGTGAGACTTCATTGTATTTGAACAATGAATGAGATTAAATTAAGCGACGTTGGATCGACGTCATTTCCTATCCAAATTTCTTACGTCTGTACGACGTCGTTACGATTTCTGTTCGACGCCGCTGCGAGGTCAAATTTACTGACTGAGCTACTCTTAGAAAATAATGTGTTTGTTATTCACTCTCACATATCATATAAATGCATTTAACATTTCAGCTGTGTTTTCTCTGAATTTCTTGCTGACAGGAACTGACGAGAAATAAAGCTCTTCAAAAAGACCATCAAATAGATACAACACTTCAACATCAATTTTATCTGAAACAGAAACGCATAATATTGAGTTACATAAGTTTTATACATTGAGTGTTAAAAAGCAGTCATTATACGTGCATTTCATACTTTCACTTTCAGGTACACCAGCCAAGGCCTTCCATATTCTCGAAAAAGTTGCTCTACTCAGTGAACAAAGAATTTTGGCTTTCGGGATACAGATGATCAAAATATAATATAATGTGATCAATAATTATCAGATTTCACATAAGAACGTAACGCAAATTTCAGCTCGCTTTTCTAGCCATAGCAGCGAAGCAGCAACATCTATTGAGGCTATATAAAAAGTAAAAAGCATATAAAAATAGTCCATTACAAATTTTTGGATTCTGCGTATTTTTAATAAAAATATTACCTCTTACTTCTTCCTCCTCAGATATTGGACCGGCTGCGATCAATCTTCCCTCTTTAAACTTTTTCCTGAGGTTGGTGTGCTTGTGATACAATTTTCCTCTGGCTGACTTCTTTTTGATCACTTTATTTTTAAATTACAGAGTGACAGGAGCAATGTAATATGTAGACTGAAAGATACAAAAATAATTATAAGGATTCGTGCAATCCTTTTTAATTATTATTTATTATTGAAATACTATTTGTAATATAAGTAAACAACCTTCTTCTCAAATTGTAATAAGGTTACGATCTCCCTTGACAGTTCCTTAAATCTGCCACTGCTGATTCTATAATCAGAAAAAGAAGAGTAAAATTTTATCACACGTCAAATCCAGATGACAAAATTTTTGAGATTATAATATTTACCGGTTGTCAATAGTCTTCAATTCATATTGAATGACAAGTTCAGAAAGAAGTTTCCTCGATTTGGCTTGTAATCCAATAAATGTTTTTTCCGGTGCCCTATTTTTGCCGAAGGCCTTAGGGTAGTTTGCGAAAATTAATTTTGCTTCCTTCGACCTTTCCAACAAAGCTTTCTCAACAGTCTAATGGGAAAAATAAGCAACCTTAGGTACAATGATATTATTGTTGAATAAAAGTTAAAGCAGTTCAGGTACTGACAGTGCGATTTTCTTTTTGCCTAATTTCATCGAAACTGGGAATTCTGTTCAGTTGGGCTTCGCCTTCATTAGAGCAGTCGACTTCTGTTTCCCTTTCGTTTTTATCCACATTCAAATTTTCCTTTTCTACGAAGTCATTTTTATCGTTGTCTGGTCTAATTTCATTAATTGTATTATTTTTTGAGTTTTCGTTTCTTTCCGTTTCTCTGCTTTAAACAGACGCGTCAATCTAGTAACGAAACAAAGTGAATTTTCAAACTATAGTTTTTATTGCACAATTTTTCTACTACGGTTGTCCTTAACGCTTCTCTAATCTCGAAAAAGTTATAGGAAAATAATTTTAAGCCTAGAATGATTAGTCTCCTAAATTCTTTTTTTCAGCGAATGAAGAGCAAACTTTCATTATTTAAAAACCCTTACTTTATGTGCCAGGCGTTTAATGCGACTCACCAATAATGAATAATTTTTTTATAATCAAAGTTTAGATTTTACATTACTGCCCAATTTTGAAACAATGTGCCCCTCAAGCGAAAATAAAAGTTTCCCTCCATTTCCTTGGAGTCTAATGATATTTTTTGATCCAAGAATTTTGTTTTATCGACTTAGCTTCTTAATATCTAGTACGTGCATTCCTAATTTTTTCTTATTTCACAATTGGATATTTTATTTTGAAACACTTGACATTCCTAAAATGTTGGACATAATAATTGACGTGAAAAATTGCATTTTCTGTCATTGTTGACTGAGAATGAAGAGACACTCTAAAAAATCTAATAACAGTATATTGTGCACCAAGGCAGCGAACTCATTACACATGATATTTTGTGTAATAAGAGTATGGTTTCCGAGTTTTCTCATGATATCACATCTCAGGTTTGAGGTTAGTTTAAAGGGAGGAGTACTGCGCAGAACAGTGCGCGTGGGTCGAAGTAACGAACTTCGGTTAATATGTTTATATGTAAGCTATGAAACTTGGTGAGATATTTATCACCCTCACAGGCTACCTACAGATCGTATTAGAACCCAAAAAGCTTTGAAGGCATTCATGGTTGATTCTGAACTAATCTATTTAGATTATTACATTTGAGTGAGAGGTTAGTTTTGATTGAATTTTTCTCTTTCTTTTCCCTCTTTTTTCGTTTGGTAATTTTTGTCTCTAATGAGCCGAAATCTGAGGTAGTTTAGAATTCTGTTTTTTTAATTGTGAATCTTCTTCATGCTCATTTTGCATAAAATTATTCATGATAAAATAGATTTCTTTTTGATCTTAAATTAAAAATTTTGAAGGCATTCTTACCATACTTGCGCCGCTAGACCCTTTTTCTTCTCAATCTGAGAATTTAATCATTTGGTTGTAAATTAACGTTTTTGTTGAAACTTGATAGATATAGACTTTTCTTTCTCACAGGTACATCCTTTTTGGGCATTCACATGTAATAGAAACCCGGCTACAAAAGATACTTAAAAGATGATATTCTTTTTATACGTTACTTAACTAATACCTTACTTGAATAATGCTACTTGATCACAATATTCTCTTTGGCTTTCAATTCTTATCCTCTTGCATATCTGCCGCCTTTCGCCCCTAGATATGTAATATACAATTTCGTAGCTTTTATTCGCTGCCTTTCCCACATTTCCGTAACGAAGTCTTGCCCACTGAATTTTTTCACTAAGCGACGACTCCTGTATCTTCTCAACCCCAAACCATGATCGAAGCTTTTGGATCCTTCATCTTCTCATAATTAAAATATGGCGTAGGGATATGGCGACACCATTCCATCGGAATAAATACCCAATGTAACAAATTATGCGGTTACGTCACTAGTATCGCGCAGCGCCAGCCACAATAGGCCTCTCTCCAGCAAGACCACTTTTGAAGATAGCCGATAATGCCAACATGAGAACGAAGAGATCAACAATCCACCATAAGTCTTTCTCAGGATGGACAAATTAGCTGAAGCTAATACTGCTCTCCCTGATATGCTCCCCGAAGATGTAAATCTCTGGAGTCGGAACTGTGTAGTTTACGACAAGACGGTCTCCCTGCTTAACGACAATGGCAGTAATAATACTTCAGTACGCCTGAGTAAGACTCGCGAACGTATTGAGCAGCTTGAGTTTAAAATTAAAACTGTCAGACGGCATGCATCAAATGTTCATCAAATGGTGCATCAAATCACATGCTGAACAATTGTAAACTGTTGACCATTAATCAGAACTGAACGCAAAAAATAAGAGCTCTTTGAACAGCGAAAAAGCGTCTTGAACGTCGAGTAAAGTGGATTCAGGAAAATTCCACCTTTTCTACCAATTCTTCCTCTCTGTTCAATAAAACGTCATATGAGGTTGAAAATCCACCCAGTCGAGAAGAGATTCAAGTCTTCTGTGATGAAGTATATGGAGATACTTCTCAGCTAAATGAAGACGATGCAGATATATCATTTCTTCGTAACTTTATCCAAAGGCAAAGGTTGCAAGATCCAGAGGTAGAGTATCAATTTATTACTGCTGAAGAAGTAAAGAAAGTTATCGCTAGAACTAAGAACTTTTCAACGCCAGGGCCAGATAAAATCAACAACTTTTGGTGGAAGAAGTTCACTTCTATGCATCAACATCTAGCTCATATATTCACTATTTTCTTAAACGGAGAACAACCCATCCCGCAGTAAATAGTGGAAGGAAAAACGGTACTGATCCCTTAGGCCGGAGATTTGTCAAGTCCAAAGAACTACAGGCCCATAGCTTGTTAAAACACCAGCTGCAGGCTATTCACTGGCATCCTCAAAGAGAGGATATTAACATCTATCGATTCGGGATAGAGTGCAATAAATAGTTTAACAACGTGGATGCAAGAGAGGGCTGGCAGGTTGCAGGGAGAACCTGATTATAGGCAGGTGTAGTACCCATGACTTGGATTGACTACCGTGAGGCATTCGATAACACAAACCATGAGCTACTTATCAAACTTCTTGAGTACCTGGAGGTGCATCCACAGAATAGTGAGATGCATAAAAGAGCTGATTCTCTTGTGGCGGACAAAATTTGTCATAACATCTGACAAAAGACAAGTGGCTACCAGCTAAGTCGCATATAAGAAGAGGTCTCCCAAGGAGACTCTCGAAGTCCGACAATTCTCTGCATCTCTCTCTTGCCCCTATCTATTGTGCTCCGAGGCAATAGCTCTGGATACCTATGTGGCCCACCAAACAGAAGAGAATATAAGGTCAACCATCTTTTATACATGGACGACCATCAACTCTTTGTCTGTTCAAAAGAGGATCTTAAGATCCTTGTGGTGGCGGTAAATAGGTACTCTAAGGCGATTGGCGTGAGCTTTCGACTGGGCAAGTTTGTCATATCTTGGAATACCGCAAGCGAAAAACCAAAATGTGCGTGTATTGAAAACGATCCTTAAAAAAGGTATCGCCAAATTCTTAGAAAAATGTGGGCTTCCGAATAATCTGGCAAGAATAAGATCCAGGCGACCAATATGCTGGGAATTCCTGTATCCATCGAAGTCATCATCCCAAATCTTTCGTACCTCGAATATAACTCCCTCGAGATAAAGGGGGTAGAGGTTTGCTGAGCTTGGAGTGTCTTCATCGCAGAACGGTTACATCCAGAGACTCGGAACTATTTTGTCTCTTTCCTGTTTTATCTCTCTCCTATTTCCCTCTCTGTTTAGTCACGTCTGAGTGCACACCACAAATCTCCGCGCAAACGCCTCTCACGTATCCCCACGGCACGGCGTTAATTCTCGGAAGGGCACAATCCATGGGAGCTAAATCCGGGTTTCACTGTATCACAGATTATATCTTATGCGACACACACATCAAAATGAAATCGTTAATTCGACGGCTTTTCTATACTGTGGCGCAGATAGGGCCGCAGAGAAGCTTGGTCTCTCATTTGATTACAGCGACACAACACATGGCCTAGCATCACGAACACCTTTGGTGCACAAAAGTCGTGTACAGGAAGCACAACATTCGCTTTCACTAAG
>JAABKJ010003116.1:13706-26524 GCA_011634705.1 Andricus grossulariae
ACACATGGCCTAGCATCACGAACACCTTTGGTGCACAAAAGTCGTGTACAGGAAGCACAACATTCGCTTTCACTAAGAGAACATGTTACCAAGCCGATTCATGGTAAATTCTACGGCATTATATGTAGAGAGTAGCTATCGATAGGGCTGTCCAACATGTTTCTCAAGCCCGCTGGATTGAGATGGGAGACTGAGGGATTTCTTTTTGCCTGTGAAGACAGCGTGATAGATACCTTAGTTTACCGCAAGCTCATAATAAATGTATCTGTACGCGATACCAACTGCCGAGCGTGCAAGCTAGAGCGCAGAAACAATTGGACATGTTCTCAGTGGATGCTCAAAGTATGTAATATGCATGCTAGGGGTACATAGAGAGATACAATGCGGCTCTAAAAGTCTTATATTACCACCTTCGGCACTTCTGTCGTGTTGATCTAATGCCCTTCTTGTCATACGTTCGGGAAGAACTCGAGACCGTTGTGGAGAATGATTAGTGTAATATCTACTGGAATTTCTCATTCTTCACCACTTAACGTATCACTGCTACAAAACCTAATATTGTCCTCCAAGATCTGAAGACAAAGATAATTTACGTGATTGAATTCTCCGCACCAGCCGATGGTAATATGATGGTAAAGGAGGATGAAAAACGGGCGAAATATCCAACACTTCTTAGTTAATTCAACAAAATCCTGGCTTGCCAGCGTCAGGCTCAGTCCACCGCGAACCGGATACAAAAGGCTGTTCTTCTGGGATCACCTCATCTGGTCCGTCGACAATGTTCCTCATAACATTCTACAAAGATTTGTTGCTCTAAAAAAAGTATCCAGAGGTGAAACTTTCATCTCCAACTGTACCGTCTGCCGCGTAAGGTCATCCGCGGCTAGAGACCGGACTCCAAGAAACAGTGTTGCATGAAGTCTCTTGCGTACATTTCCCGCTCTTGCTTACCTTCTAGGACAAAAGGAGCAGGAGAGATGATGTACACGTTCTGGTTGCGTCGAGATTGGTTGCTTTAAGGAACATGATCGTAGCTTCTGGAGCCTACAGCGTTTCATAATATAAAATTGAAATACATTTCAAAATCATCCTAAAAAGATGAACAAATAGTTGCGAACTTTTCTCAATTTATCGGAACATAGTTACTTTTTTCAACAATGAAAACGCTTTTACTTTCAGAGTTGAAATTACTTTTTCAATTATGAATGTGCGTAGATAATGCAAATTATTATCAATGTAAGATTCAAAATAAAGTAATTATGAAAGGTTTGGCGACCTACGAATCACAAATTTTATTTAAAATATCTCGAGCTTGTGTATTTAGTTAGAATATTAGGGAAATGAGAAGTCATTTTTGGAGTGGATCAAGGGAACTAAGAAGAACAAGAATGTATTTGCGAGTGAAGTTATGGAGCGTAAGAACTGCGACATATAAGACGATACGTTGGAAAACTCCGTTGAAGAATTCTGTTCCTCTGAGATTAGGTCTATAATTAAGAACTTGAAGAATGATAATGCTGCTGGTGTGAAAGGTGTTACCGCTGAAATTCTTAAAGGCGGTGACGAGTATTTAACTGAAAGACTAAGCGATTATCGTTTCAATCTATCGGGGAAAGGGTGATAAAGGTAACTGCAATAACTATAGAGCTATCAGCTTACTAAGTATCGTAGGCAAAATATATTTAAAAATACTTATTTGTAAGGTAATGGAAATAACAGAAGAAATATTTGAGAAGGTGGATATAATTAAGCTTTGGGAAGTTCTGAAAGAGTATAGAGTCAATTGATGGCTCCTTAAAGCTCAATAGCCTCAATGGCCTACACGGTAAATCGTGGTTCTCCATACCGTAAACAATCAGGGCCCTCACTGTTGGATTTTCCACATTCTTTCTTTCCCGCTTTCTTCATAGAGTACTACGAAACTCCGCTGACCTTGCAGCGCCTCTCTCTCGCCTCCTTGGATTGCCTGATTGGGCCAACATTGGATTTTCGACATTTAAAAACCGGCCGATCAAATTAAAAAATGAGATCCGACGTATGTCATATCGGTTTTTCGACATTTGATGCGCATGCTACATGGTTCTACATATTATATTTTATATACGGAGTGTGGGGTATCAAAATTCTCAAAAAATTGCCTTATTTTATACTCAAACGACCCCTTATTTATATAATTTTTTCTATAGAAAAGGCTTCAGTTCAGTAAAATTCGCGTTTGGAGTAATGATTTATTGCAAAAATGCTTAATTAATACTAAGAAAGTGCAACGCCGGATAAAACAAAATAATCCCTAAAATGTAAATATTTTATCAGTTTCCTGAAAGTCATAATTGCGTTGTTTTCTACTTATTACAAGAATATCGCATCATAAGGAATCATTTAGAATAAATATTTATTATTCTCGAACAGAATTCTCTTTTTTAAATATCAGATTTACTGAGACGAAATTTTTTATCTCGAATCTTGTCAAGGCCTACAATGAAAATTAAGTTTATATCACAATCAGTAATTGCGAAATTAAGTAGCCATTGGTAGTTCATCAATATTATTAGAGACCGATTTTGATACATTATTTATTCAACATGACCTAATTAAGAATTTCAATTATGAACATTTCTGACTACAATACGTCTGTCGATTTCTATTAATTGTAAATTATCAGATATAGACTTTTATCTCTAAAATTTTCAATGAAAATTTTAATCCCCTCAAAAACGTTGAATGTGCGAAAAATTACTTTAATCATAGGCCAAGAAATTTTTGAAAATAACTAAAAGGGGCATTACTATGAATAATTATATAAAAGTATTAAAGAGTAATTGTCAAAAAAAATGTATTGTAAAATTTATAATTAAAACATAGAGAAACGTACAAAAAACGTTCAAAATTGCATTTTCTATAATTACTAACAAGGAAATTTACAATTTAGAAAAAAAATCAAGATAGACGTCAATTAAAAATTCTAAAAGTAGCTCTTTTCTGCAATTTTCAAGGAAATTTTGTTAATCATTTCATATTTTATGCTTCACACCCTTTCCACTTTTCCCCCTTTTTTTAATTTTTTTTCTATGAAATGCGAACTGATTTCATGGAAGTCAGCAAGTCTGCTATTATATTTTTGTTTCGTAATTCATCTCGCTTAGTTACAATTTCTAGTCAAGAATTAAAATGCTTCTTTGAAAGTTGAACTACTTTATTAAAAACTAGTTTTTATGATTGAAGGTTCATCCATTTGGTTAGAAATTTAACTATCTTGTTAAAAATCCGTTTCAATATTCGTTCCCATTTCACCTTTTTTAGTAAGAAATTATATTTGGTGAAAATTTATCTTTCTTCGTTGAAAATTTTTGTATTTTCTTACAAGTTTTTTTGTTTGTAGAAAATCAATCTTCTTAGCTAAAAAAATAATCTTTTTGGTTGAAAATTCAAATATTTTGTTGAATGCTGAACTTTTTTGTTGAAAATGTATACTTTGTTGTTGCAAATTTATCATTTTACTTACAAATGCATCTCTTTGGCTGAAAATGTAATCTATTTTGTTAAAAATTATTTTTTTTAAATTAATTTTCTTAACTGAAAATGTAACTATTCCAATTTTGGCTGAAAATTGATATTTTTAACTGAAATTGAAAGAATTCCGAAGATGCCAAAGGTAATTGAATGTGAAGAATAAGAGGTGACAAAAAAGAAAATTGAATTTTAAGTGGGAAGATAGATGGAGAATATGTTGACTTTTAATTTTTTGTCTCCCATCATATTCTTTAGGCTCTTGTCTCCAGTTCTTTCCATTCTTTTGAAATATTTTTAATTCTTCATAAAGTTTTTGAATTTGTACAAGTTTTGTAAATTCTTTTGAATTGTGTACGGAAAGGGAAATATAAAATGTTATCATGTTTTTCAACAAATACTGATGTCTTTTACGTAGTTATCAATTTTTGTCTCTCATAATTGTGCAAAGTATCATAAATCTCGATAAGTTAGTAAAAAGAATGAGATAGTGGCATCAGTGACTATATTTATATAGAGTGAAACATTTTTAATAATTTCCATTTGTTACACTCTTATAGAAATTCCTCAAAAGCGGATTCTTTCATTAAAACAAAATGTATACCCTTATTGGTATTCTGTGTTTCCTCATAGCGATTCGCACTAATCCTATTGGTGAGTATAATATCTATATTTTAAATTCCGGTTTTAATTGAAGTATATTTATTTCCTATTCGAAATTCTTCCAGTGCCAATAACTCTTTTTCTATGTTAAACTGTACCTAAAGAAAGTTCAACACCATTTTCCGGCCCATAAAATTTATTATTTTCAGCATTCCAAAATTTGAATTTTTAAATCGATAGACAGAACAAAAGATAGCATTTCTATTCGTTAAGTATTTCAAATCATCTTTGCATACTAATGATTTCAAGATAATTAAAAACATTTAAAAAATTCAGTGATATCGTGAATTCAGAAAATTTAAAACAGTTTAGAGAGTTCAGAAAATTTTTAAGCGATTCAAAGAATTTAGAAAAAATCAGAGAATAGCGGAAAAATGCATAGAATTAGGAAGAATTCAAAGAATTTAGAGAATTCAGAAGAATTCACAGAGTGCAAAAGAATTCACAAACTTCAAAAGCATTCACAGGATTCAAAAAAAAATTATAGAATTTCAAAAGAATTTAAAATATATAAAAGAATGCATAGAATTCAAAAGATTTCAGAGACTTTGAAGTAGTTCAGAGAATTCAATAAATTTAGACAATTGAGAAGAATTCAGAAAATTCAGATAATTTAGTAGATTTCAGAGAATACAAAAGACTTAAAGAAATTAAAATAATTTATAGTGTACTGTAAAGCTTTCAAGATTATTGCAAAAAACTTCAAAAGAATTCAAAGCAGCACAAGTAAATTCTAAGAATTCGTTTGAATTCTATAGAATTAGAAATACTCGAAGGAAGTTGAAATAATTCAACGTGTATTCTAAAGGAAAAGATATTTTCTAAGAATCCCGTCTCTCAGTTGCCGTGTGAAGTTGTATCATTGATGTTCACAACCTCCTGCAAATTTGAAATTACTCTTTTGCGCACACACCCCCATCAGTGACACATGGCCTGTCGTCCATATAACGCATGCTTCCAATTGTTTAATCTTTAATTGTTAATTATTCATTAATTATTAACTTCACAACAAATTTTTATCATTATTTTCAACTCCATTTTTTATGAGGAATTCAAAAATATAAAAATGTAGCTTGAGTACTGGGACACCCTGTAGATTATGTATTTAAATAATTCTTGTGTTTCCATTTTGAGGCAACAACTTTTAAAAACGTTCTGTTGGTGTAGGTGACGCAACGTATTCACAAGATTTACAATATTACCTACGCATTCTTTCAATAAAGATAAAAATGTCACACAATTGCTAGAAAGTATATTCCTACTTTTTTAAAATAAAAATTTGGTTTTTTATTTTGAAAAACTTTACACTTAGAAAATTTCCATAGTAGCTGACGCAATAATTTGGATAAAAAATTGAATTTTCTGTAGCTACTCTCTAAAAATTTTCAAACACTGTAAAAAAAAACTAATGAATTATTTCAAAGTGAATGATAGGTAGACGAATTCAAAATTTTGAAAAAATACAAACAAGCGTCAAATTCAGAGTTCCAAAAAAGTCTATTTTTGCAGTTTTCAATGTAATATTTTAAATATTAGCTATAAAAATAACTGTGGCTTTAGAAAGCATCTGATGATCCCGGAAGTCCAAAACCTTGAAAAAAATCGAAGATTGCAGGTAATTAAAAATTTTAATAAACAGCTTATTTCTTCAGCTTTCAATAAATTTTCATTCATATTAAAGATGGCCCTGCAACGGCACAGTTAGGTAATAACTTAATTAGTTTTAAAACCACTTTTATATATCAGACTTCACCCCATTTTCTCTATTCACATCTTTTCTCCTTTTTAAAGAATGCTTTTTCCCCCTTGTTTTCAAGAAACTTTCCCTTTTTTTACACTTTTCTCGTTGTTTTCGTTTAAATGCGAACTGAATTAATAGAACCCAATAAGAAAATCCAACTATATTTGGTTGAAAAGTCTACTTTTATATTCTTTGTTTGGAATCCATCTCGTTTGATTACAAATGCTACAATTCGATCAAGAATTCAACTACTTGTTTGAAAGTTGAACTACTTTGATAAAAAGTCATTTTTTTTGTAGAAGACTCATCTCTCTGGCTGACAATTCAACTATTATGTTGAAAATTCGTTGGATTTTTACGTGCAAATTTACCTTTTTTAATCACAAAGAATGCAAATACTTCAAAAGAATTCAACAGATGTAATTCAAAAGAATTCATAGAATTCAACAAAAAAAATTAAACGTAAAGAACTGAAGATAAAGGGGTAGAAAATTGTATTTGGAATTTGGATCTCTCAATTTTTTAATTCTATTGAAAGCTGAGGATAAAATATTGTCATGTTATGCGATAAACACTGACAATTCTATTATTCCCTCGTAATTGTACAAACTGTCATAAATCTCAATAAGCTAGGAGGATGAATGAAATAATGACTATACTTAGAGCAAGTGAAACAGTTTTAACCATGTTCATTAGTTACTCTCTGAATTTAATTCATAAAAAGTTGATTCTTTTATTTTGAAAAATGTGGACCCTAATTGCTATTCTGTGTTCCATCTTAGCGATTTGTCCTAAACCTATTGGTAAATATAATAACTATAATTCAAATTTCGGTTTTCATCGTAGTATATTTACTTTCTTTTCGAAATTGTTTAAATGACAATAACTCTTTTATATTCTCGGCATAATGAGAAGGTATTAGTTTGATGCGAAAACTGACCATCTTGGATAACTTTTGAAAAACTAATTGGATTAGGTTACGCTTCAGCGCATGTTATTATGGACGAAAAAAAATGAACAGACAAAAGTGGTTCGCCCAAAAAATGTCTATAAATTTGTTATGAATAACTTTTTGATAGAACACATAGTTTTTGTTTCATTCGTAAAAGACTTTAGGATAAAATTACATTTTACCTTATATCATTCGATTAAGAGTTCACATAAAAATAAAAGTTAAAATTGACAAAAAAATTGTCAACTAGTCTAAGAATAAAATCAACGTTTACACATTCTTTGTAAGGTGAGGACGATAATTAAGGATCCTAAGACTTACAGGTGATAATTTTTTCCCAAATTTATTGAAAAGTTCTTGTTTTTGTACTGTTCCCATATGTTGGTATTTTTCCCTAATATTTCAACCTGAAGATGTTAGCGAACCAAGCTGACGAAACGTTTTGAAATAGTTTTGAATAATTATTCGAATTTACACCTCGTGATTGACAAATCATTTGATCTTTAAATATTAAAGTAATCATGGAAAATACATTTTTTACTGTATTTTGCAATATCCGAATAAGCAGTCCCAGGCTAAGGTACCGGCACAATCATCAAATTACAGTTGTCGATGCTTTGAAAAACCCCCTTTTTTGTACTCGATCTGATTATACAATAACGAAGGTTGCTTGAAAGGTAATTATTTCATTGTGATGAAGAATTTAGAATTTTAATCAAATTCATGATTTCTATCAAAACATTTTTAAAAGGTAGAATGGTACAATATACCATGGCAGGCCCCGAATAGATCAAGTACTAGTGACAAAACATCAAACTTTATTAAATCTTATTTGGTCTGGAAGTGCTGTTAATTTTCTTCTATATTATTTCGAAAATTATTCATGAAAATTAAACTGAACTCAAGACTCAAATATACTAAATTTATACAAAAAACTGCGACTTCATTATCGGAGCAAGACCAATGATAATAAATTATACCACATCTGTCACTATTTTTAACGAAAAGAACTTGCACTTTTTGCTGCACATGTTCCAAGGTAATTTTTCCCATTTATAAAATACCACAGTACACTCTCGGTTTCAGTCCAGTTTCGGGGGTTTCCTGAAAATAGCCTCGGCCACAAATCGGGGAGATTCAATCGTAAACAGTCAGGGCCGTCTGTACCGTTTTCAATTCGAATAAATAATATTGCGGAATCTCTGCATGTGAGTACCCGTGTGCTGCGCCTTTCCATCAAGCTGCTGGTGTTTTCCAAACACGATTCGCAAGCGTCTCTCACCCCGCGCGCTGAGAAACTGCGTGGGCCAGCACCTCTAGGAAGGCCGAGACCGGGGGACAGAATCCGAGTGTTGGGTGTATCCGTAAATCCGTAAAATATGATCTACAATAATATGTGACTCAAAATAATCAAAGCATGAATCAACTCCACGTCTTAATAACTTTTTATAAAGCAACTAATGTTAAATCGGCCACAGTCTAGCCTACCAACGCTAAACAATTTGTAATCCTCTCTTTCTTGTTGTAGAGTTAAGTTCAGAGTCCGAATTTTCACCTTATGGCAACCGTGTTCCCGGTGGGCTTCGTGGTGGACCTTCTTCTTCTTCTGAAAAAAATCATCGACCTGAGATCGACCTGAATCTTTCTCCTCCCGAGTCTCCTCTTCGTGCTAGGTCCAGGTCTCCTCTTGCCAGGCAACTTCATCCTACCAGTTCCATAGCTTCACCTATGATGCTTCCTTCTCCAGATGGATTTGGATGTGGAATTGAACAACTTAGATTTATTCGGATTATACCCCACAGAAATTCTCGCCAGGTATTGGAACTTCGAAGATACACTTTTCCTAGCGATAAATTACTTCAAAAGAAAACAGGTAAAAATACGTATGAGGTTATGCTAAACCAAGAAAAAATCGTATTATCAACATGCGATGGTGACGTCTTTGCAATATTGGAGTCTGTAGATATTCTTGGTGGGATATATAAATGTATTGATTCTGGTATGAGACGTGTCAAAATAAATATGGAAAGCCTCAACGTTACCCGACTGATCCAAGAAGAAATGATTGAAAATCCAGTAGGTCACCAACGAAAAATCAAAATGAATTATAATGTATATAATCTAAGCCATGCTCCTCTACACCATTAATTTAATAAAAATGTAAAGCTAAAATACAATGCTTGCCAGCTAAAGCCTTTTCAATTTTTTAATTTTTTACTTAAATATATTTTGTTAGGTATTCACCTGTTTCGTTCAAAATTTGTATTTTATAGATGAATGCGACTGGTTACAAATTTAATTGTTTATGGTTCAAAATTCAAATTTTTTTTTTTAAATTCGTCTTTTTGGATGTCATTAACTGTTTTTGGTCAAAATTACAATCTTTTTCGTTAGAAATATAAATTATGCATTGCACTTTGCATTTAGATTCTCTCTTTTTTATGAAAAATGTTGTTAAACATTTGTTTTCCTATATCTGAAATCTTCAAAAACCTTTTTCAATTTTCCCGATAATTGTGTGAAATTTATATTTACATAACCTTAAAAACTACACGCGTGCGACTGATGATGCTAATTATGTTATAAAATGATCTCAAATTCTCAAAGTACAATAATAATATTATAAGCACTGGTCTAATGATGAATGATGTATAGAAATAAGAATAATAATATTTGTTTGATTTACCATTGTTTAATAAATATAAATTTCTGTTTCACATTTATTAATATGTCTTCATTTTAATTTCATAATTTTTTCAAAAAATATTATTGTATTTTGTACGTTGATTTAAATATTTATTTCATCGGTGTAAATCAATTTCTACATTACATTTGCTTCATGAAATTATTAGCTTATTAGTTATAGTTTGTAAGATTGTACTTAAGTTGCTTCTGTAAGTTGACTTCTCCAAATATTGAGTAATGATGAACAAATTTTTTCTAATTACTTAATATTTCTTTAATTTCATTTCCTTTTAGTGATTTGAGAAATTAGAATAGTTTTAAAAATACGTCTACAATAGTATTATACTATATTTTATTTTGTCGTTGTATATTCAGACACAGAAAATGAATCGGATATTTCTTCATTATTATTCAATACTTGTGCAGGTCCCACAAACACAAATAATTTCTCACTGACTTTTAACGCATAAGTACCTCAGAGAGGCCATAAGAAAATTTAGTGTAGCATACTATAGACAACTAAAATTCGCAACGCAGGGATTCAAATTACAGTACAAACATCGATTACTTCCGTCCAGACATCGAAGATAAAAGATTCCTTAAAATGTATTGCTAAGAACTCAAATGCTGCTACTTCAGATGGTGAAAGATCTACGACGTGGAGTAAAACTGTAACCACCAGTAAAACAATAGAACACATTGCAATAGGATTCTTTAAAAGATTTTAAATTGATGACAATTGAAAGCATACAACGCTTTATACAATCATATCCTCGCCTTTACACTGATTTCACAAAATAAATTTTTAATACATCTGTTGGAATTTTTGGAGAGCATACTGGAATCTCTCGACCAGATTTATTGTTGACGTTTAAAAAAACGTCGTCTGAATGATACGTTCACCATATGAGGGCACGATTATTGCTCTGCAAGCACAACATTTCGCAGCGTTCTTTCAGAACTAGAACATCATGTCCACCATTTTATCATATGTCAGGAAGCACAAGGCATAACAAATAAATTGCCAATTCCATTTAAAGCAAGATTTAGCAAAGTTCAGTCTATAGTTGACTGCTTTGAAATATTTATTCAGCAACCTTCCAATTGAATGGAGCATTAGTTGACGTATTTCCAATTCAAATGCCTGATAGTGCTGCGGATAATGCCTTTGAAGGTTACGGAGGGCGAATCAGTGACACACCTATAGTCGAAGACAGAGAGTTTATGGAGGTAGGCCCATATGTAGACCTGCAAGTATCTCTAAAAATAAGAAACTTCTAAAAAGGATGTTAAACAAAGCAGAAGAATTCCCAGCTTAAGAATTCACATTGAACGTGTAATTCGAAGATTAAAAGTATTTAGATTTTTAAATATGACTGTAGTTAGTCAATTTATTTCACAGTTAAATAATGCTGTACTCATCACATGCATGATTATAAATCTTCGAGGTTCGCTGATTAAGCAAAACATTCACAAAACGAAAATAATTTATTGTATTACGAATATTATTGATCAAATAAAATGTTTGTTGTATATTTATATAAATATTGATATAAAAAATAACTAATTCAATATTATTTCTAGCTAGACAGGATAAAATTTTGTTATAGGATGTTCACAATAATAATGTAAATCAATACTTCCCTTTTTCTCGAAATTCATCCCTCACCTGGCACGGCTTGAGTCATAGTGGAGAGATGTATGTATGTATGTCATAGGCTCGAGATGTTCAATTTGCAAATTAAATTAAATCTGGCGAGCGCCAGCTGATTGTATCCCAATCAGCAAGGAAAACAATTAGATTGAACAAGAGAGGAGACAAATAAGCAGGAAGGGTTCATTGGGAAGACCCAATAATAAGTTGCTAAGAAATTGAAACCGAACTTCCAGAAATAGCCATTTAATAAATTTTTACTCACATGTTACAGACCTCTTAGACGAAAATGACAGTAATTTGTCAAAATAATCCAGTGAAACTAGCAACAACTGTCCAGAATATTTTGAGAACCGACTCTCCGTCGCAATTTTCTATTCTTTATTTCAATTCGCAATTTTACAGTTTCGTGGATCCCAACGGAGAATGACGCGCTTTCATCGTGGCCCGATATTTTTGACTGCGACGCGCAGCTCTCGTTTGGATCCCAAGATCTACGATCATCAATTAACCGCAGGGCACTTAGGAATCTAACGTATGGACGAAAATTTTAATATGGAAAATAACTTTAAAATCCGAAGTGGACTTCATGATGCAAATTCTCATCTTGACGTCAACGGATGGGTTGATTCATAATACTTTTAGTTTTAATTTCTTTTTGGGCGGAAATAATTTCCTATCAAACTAGCTTATTTCAATACCACTTTAGCTTGTGACTTCATCTAGGGAAGCTTCCAAGAAAGGATATTTTGGATTCAGTATAACACCGGGTTACACGATTAATCCCTTGAAGTCTTTCTGAATGACTTCAAGAACTTTAGACTCCAGTAATCGACCGCGCTTCATTGGGTCAATTTCATTAAGTTTACAAGCCCCTAAAAGGATTTCTTTCAGTAAGCCACCATCCTGAACATTATATCTCGAAGCTTGATAAACGTTTGATGCTGTGCAACGACCGTTGCGAAGCTCGTATCACAGATTACATTGATTCTGATAACTTCTCATTTCAGACGCATTACGGCATATTTCAACATTCTTGTTTCTATCACAGAAAAGAAAAAAACTCCTTTGCATTTCGAGAAGAATAACTTTCTTTATACTGATCATATATATTTTTTAAATATTTACCTAATTCAAATGAACATACGCTTTGCGTAATATCGAATCTTCAAGAAACATTTAGATAATATGCGGAATAGAACTTACCTAATGAAGCAGCGCAATCTTTGCAAAGCACTTCATTAACCTATTTTTATTCTCGGGGTTTTCAACTTCAACATTGTAACTTGGGATAGTTACGCGATATTTGGGTGTAACTTTACATACAACGGCGCATACTCCATGTTTTCTATTTAATTGATCAAATCCGATAACAGAATCGCCGTAGCTTTCTCTGACAGCCTTGCAAAATAAAGAAACACAAAAATAAGAAAAAAAAATAAAGACTTTGCCTTGAAAATTTGGGGAATGATGGCGAACATGCAAATGGACGTCCCAGAACTCTTCTGTTGTAGAATAATTTAAAAAAATTTCATTTTACTGAATTTGATTAATATGAGTGTATTTTGAGGTACAACAGAGACCGACATTATCGGAATGGCAGAGACCTCAAAACC
>JAABKJ010003117.1:0-26523 GCA_011634705.1 Andricus grossulariae
ATCCACACTGTGAAATTTTCTTCGACCGTTGTTATCAATAAAGAAGTCAATTCATATATGAATGTGTTATTTTGGTCTTACGGTCCATTAAAATTAATAGTGTATTCAGTTGTCAAGAATCATGCTTTATTTGCCAATTTCATTAAAAAACAACGTACGTTTTGACCTTGTTGCAGACTTATTTATTGATAACAACGGTCGAAGAAAATTTCACAGTGTGGATAATGATCCAATCACTGAACATAGATAATTAAATCAAGGTCAGTCACGTTCTGCGACATCATGGGTTTTTTGAACTACATACAAAGAAAGTTTGGTGATGCTCCGAGACAACTTATAGGTTATATATTACCTTGAAGAAGGCCTGCAACAAGGTCGAAACGTACGTTGGTTTTAAATGAAATTGACGAATAAAGCATGATTTTTGACAACTGAATCCACTATTAATTTTAATGGACTGTATGACCAAAATAACACATTCATGTATGAATTGACTTTATTGATAACAATGGTCGAAGAAAATTTCACAGTGTGGATAATATTCCAATCACTACACACAGATAATTGAATCAAGGTGAGTCACGTTCTGCGACATCATGGGTTATTTAAACTAATCTGAGTATTGTTCGAAGGCTGATAAAAAACTTTGTCATCTAATAAGGCGCGATTTTTTGACAAAGGATTCTGAAATGTCTGATAAAAAAATATTAGGCGAACGAAAACATTCAGATATTTTAAAAATATTTGAAAATGATGCAAATGAGGAAAGTGCTATTAATGGTACCGACGATTTCAAAAGCAAAACTTATCTATAATCGATGGGGTATCGGACATTCTCCCAGTTGGTATAAACGCGAATTTTCAAATAAATAATTGACTAAATGTACAGTAAAGTTAATAGCTTTAATACTGATGATCTTTTCAGCCCTTTAACGATCAATACAATATACTAAATATTAGAAATTATGATTTTTATCACTTCTTGTATAATTTTATTACAATTTAATAATACATTAGGATCATTCAAACAATTAAAAATAGGAGAAAATTTTTTTATATTATCATTTCAGAACGTTTAGTTTATTTGTTTCAAACGTTAAAGACGTAATATTTATATTTTACCATTTTACTATACTTGAAAATTAAAAACCCTAAAATCCGACATTTCCAGTGTATGTAAGGTCTATTCCTTAATCCTAGATACTTGTTCAATTCTAGAAACAGTTAATCCTTGCTTAATTCAAGCTTAAAGTTTTTGAATTATCCAAAAACGTCCAAAATATTACAAAAACTGCGAAAAATATTTTCCCTAAATCCCTAGAGTATTTTAGGTATTTAGAAATATCTCAAATTTAAGCATAGAATTAGTCTTCATTTTAGTTTATAATTAATTCATATTTTAAAACTAAAATACATTAAACTAGTATACTTTGAAAGATTTGCTACGGAACGATTTGCAATCGTTAGACAATGCACAAATAAGTAGCATAAACAATTTTTAATAATTTTTCACGTAACAATATTTTCTTCTTAAAAGTATACTTTCTGGAGGCTAGGAATTCAAAAAATGCAATTGTAAATTGTAAAGCTGCAAATAATAAATGGTGCCAACCAAAAAGGTGTGCTTTGTTTTAGTAAGGCCGGCATAAAGTGTAATTCTCGTTGCCACTACAGTGCTTCCTGTTGCTACAAATAATTCATATCGTTTTTCAAAGGGAAATTAACATTATTTTTAATAAAAATGTTCAGTTTCTAGCCTCATATCTTAAAAGTATTAAAATGAACTTCAATGTCTATTTTAAATGTTATTCTTTAGTGTATAAATGATCAAAATTCATATTTATTTATCGCGGGATTCACAGGTTTTTCCTCTATATCCTATTCCCCTCTTTTTCTTGTTTTTTTTTTGTTCGAAGGTTCATTCTTTTAGGTTGAAAAGTTTACTATTAAATTTTTGTGTCCGAATTCACCTTTTTGGTTGAAAATTCAACAATTTTGTTAAAGTTATCCTTCTTAGTTGAAAATTCAACTGTTTTGCTGAAAAATTCGTCTTTTTGGCTTGAAAATTCAACAATTTGATTGCAATTTTTTTTGATTGACTGACAATTTTTTTAAATTTAACTAAGTTTTTTGAACATGTTTTTGGCTTGAAAATTCTTATTTTTGGCTTGAAAGTTCAACAATTTGGTAGAAAATTTCACTACTTGGTACAAAATTAAACTGTTTTGTAGGAAATTCTTTTTTTTTTGTAATAAAAATTAATTTTTTCTTTTAACGAAAATTTAACTACACCATTTTTGTTAAAAATGATATTTTCTCAGTATAAAAATTCAACTGTTTAGTTAAAAATTTATAGAAACGAAAAAAATATTCATTTATATAGTTGAAAATTTATGTATTTTATTGATAATTCATCTTTTTTCTTAGAAAATGAATCTCCTGTGTTAAAAGTTCATCATTTTGGTTGAAAATTGAACTATTTGGTTGAAAATCAAACGCAATTCTGGAAATCTTAGCTTTTTAGTTAAAAATGCAACTGTTTGGTTGAAAATTAATCTGTTTTGTTTAAGAATTCAACTATTTTGTTTGAAATTGGTTCTTTTTGGTTTAATTCGACTGTTTTTGATTTGAAATAAAAATATTTTTTTAGTTAAAGTATTAACCAATATAGTTTGTTGTTAAGTATAAATCTTTTTTCGATGAAAAATCAACTACTTTATTGGAAGTTAAACTACTTTTTTAATTCATAAGAAACTGTAATATTTTACGCCAACCCCCTGCCCAATTGTCCAATGCTATTTTTGGATGAACCCTAAATAAATTCACGAACAAAATTTAGCCGGCAAGAATTGAGATAATTTTCCGGTGTGTTGTGATTCGTTGAGATGATGGACATAATATTTTTTCAACGAAAAGTAAATAAATAGTGGTATTAGCGGACAGTTGTAAGAAAATACTGTCTTTAGTGTCATTCTTTTCGAAATAGTAGCAAAATCGTGTAATGGCTCAAAAAACTGTCAAATAGTGTCAATAGTGTTCTGAGTGATTATACTAGTTTAATGTAGTTAAATTAAAAATTCTAAATGAATTCTGAAACAAAATAAAGACCTAAATGTGTTATAAATTCCCGAATAAACCAGGTATTTAGAGGAAAGGTTATAGCTGAATTGTAGAGGTCATTGAATTCCCACAGTTAGCTAAACCTCTATGTTTTTCAAAAAAAAAAACTAATTTTCCTAATTACTTACGACATATAATTTTTTTATATCTAGTAGCAGATTTTCTATAAATTATAAAAATAAGGAAAGTAATGGCTTAAAAGTAAAGAAATTTGCGTCTTCTTGACAATTTTTTAAGAAATTAGTTGATAATGAGAGAACCTTTAAAGACAAAAGTAGCGGTTTTTTTATTACATCTAAAGTCCTCAAGTTCATCATAAAATATTCTTGATGGAAAAGGCAGGAACGTTCTCGGTCCGGAAGTTGGAAGCGAGGCCGTTAGTGCCATTTCCAGCGGGAGAAGTCCACTTCCTGCTGTTAACTTTCAGTCCATATTCGACAGCCAATCTGGTTTCAGCTAACCACGAACTCGCTTTTCGAGATATACCTATTTCATAATTCAACATTGTGCACTATACTGCAAACAATCGCAATAATGCAATAATGAAGCAGTCTCAATAATTTTGCAGTCTCTCGAAATTAAGCTGATGGAGCAGCTTTTGCTTAATTAAAGTAATATTAATATACTTTTACTTCATAAGCTTGTAAAAACAATGTATTCTCTGCACTGATGGGGAGTAACTAGTTTCTTAGTAGTAGTAGTAGTTCTTAGTAAGTAGTTACTTTCATTGGCAACGATAGTGGTAACGAAGTGACTTTTGTGAATAATCAAAAAATTGGCAACTAGTTAGATTTTTTAAGTAATAGTAACTGGGGCATTCTATTTGAAAGATAAAAAGATTTTTTTCTAATTGGACCATATTTTAACAATTTTTATTTTTGTTATTATTGATCGGACGAGAAAAATACTTCTAGACAAATGTACTCACAAAGTCTTGGAATTAAATACAATTTAAAAAAATTGATCGAAATATCAATTTTTATATTATATAATATAATTGATGTCCTATCTTGTTCTAACTGTTTACAATTGCTCAAAAATGTTTAAAATTAGCGTGCATTCGCTCTAGTAATGCTCAAATTACCTTTTTAACTGTTATTCAGAAGATAGGATTTCAGTTTTTCATGGACGGTTTTTCGTGTGACTTTTCATTGACAATTCTCGACATTAAATTATTTTCAGGAAACAATGGTTAATTGTTTAACCATTTTTTAATAAAAACTCTGTTTTTTCGACTGTATTAAATATCAGTATCTCAACAATGGCCTCCTACGCGAATAATTTATCAGCGGGTAAATATTTTGTCTTTAAATAATTTTATAAACAGATGAATGATTTTTCTACTTTTTAAAGCATAAAAATAGCTTTTTTTAAACAAAATCTGAAGAAGAAAGAAACAAAGTCTATATGATAAAAATTGGCTGAATCGTGTTTTTCATTAAATTTTATTAAACAATTACAATTTTTTACCGGAACATGAAGTAATGTCGAGAATTGTTAGTGAAAAGTCATTTTAAGTCCATTCCATGACAAACCGGAAGCCTATATTTTCATTAACAGCTAGAAAGTTAATTTGAGTATTCCTAGAAATAATTCACACTGACCTTAAACATGTTTTATATGTATTTGTTAATATTGAAGATTTTGCAAACCCCTCCAGGCACATTATTTGGTGTCCCAAACATTGTGCAATATAAAAAAGAAAGGAAATCGATTACTTTTTTTTCTTTTCAAATGGAATGACCCAACGATAAAAATATTTACTTTTTTAGTTACTCTCGAAGTATTGGCTTATAATTTAAGGGAAAGGAGAAGAATTCGATGAAATTCACAAAAATTCAACACAAAATTTGAAAAAAATTCAAAAGATCCAAAATATTCTACTGATTTCAGTAAAACTGGAGCGAATTTAGAAGAATTCAAAGGAGTTGTATAAAATACATAAGAATCCAGAGTGAATTTATTTTGAAAAGAATATCAAGAAAATTGACAAGAATTCAGGGTGAATTCCAAATGAATTTAAACAAATTTTCCAAATCTCAAATTATATGGAAGTAAACAGAATTCAGGGTGAATTCAACAGAATTTAAGTCCATTCGACTGGAAATCCAGGCGGAAAAATTATATATACTTTACACATAGTGGAAGAAATTATATTTCCGACTAAGTATAATTTTTCGGCCTGGGAATAATTTTAATCAGTAAAATTCTACTGGGAATCGGTGAGCGTCACAGAAACTTTAGTAACTTTTTGTAGAGTGAAACAAAGTGAGATGTGATTAGAATTTTATTGAGTATCCAATGATTTCTCAGTCCATTTTAATTTATTTTTAATTGAATTTGAATTTTCTGTTTTATCAACAATGAATTCTTCAAGTTTAGGACAGGGATTAGAGTCAGTCCCCCATTACACTTTTCCCCCCATTTTTTTAATCTCCTATAATCCTTATGTTTAAGAATTTTGTCAACTTTTATTTCTTTTTTCCCTTTTTTTTTGAAGCTGCGATTAATTTTTCAAGAGTTACAGGAAATTCGCGGCAATTAATAAAGAAATTATAGATAGCTTAGAATAACTAAGATCCAAAGAAAAAAAAACATAGAAAATTGTTGACGATTCGCGCAAAAAAAATAGAAAAAAGAAAATCTGACACGAATGATCCAACAGCCATACTTATGCGATGAATGTTTCGATTCTCTAAATACTAATAAAAATAAGATTGTAGTACTCATATGGCAAACTAATTGCTTTATGATGAAAAAAAAACCTTTGGAAAAACAATTAGGGTGACTTTAAATTTCAGTTCTGAATACACCTTCCTCGAGGAAGATGTATTTTCAACACCTGAACTACCAGGAATAATTCTTAGGTTCTTAAAACGATAAGAGGTTCGAAAAAACACCAGAAACTCTTGAATTTCAATTGTGAACACAACTTCCTCGAGAAAGGTGTATTTTGAACTCTTGGCCTATCAGTTTCACTCTTTAGAAAGGAAACCTTGAAAAAATAATCGAGGTGAGTTAAATTTCAGTTCTGAACACAACCTTCTCGAGAAAGATGTATTTTTAACACCTGGAGTACATCAGGTTCATTTTTTAGAGCAGCGAAATCTTCGGAAAACGGTCAGGGTGATTGAAATTTCAGTTCTGAACACATCTTCATAGAGGAAGCTGTATTTTGAATACCTGGACTACCAGGTTTACTTCTTAGAACGACGAAACTTTGAGAAAACCATCAGGGTGACTTAAATTTCAGATCTGAACATACCTTTCTGGAGGAAGATGTATTTTGAGCACCTAGACTATCAGGTTTACTTCTTAGAACAGCGAGGCCTTTGAAAGTCAATCAGGATTATATAAATTTCAGTTCTGAACACATTTTCCTCGAGAAAGATTTATTTTGAACACCTGCACTACTAGTTTTGCCTCTTAGAATAGCGCGAGGTTTGAAGAACAATCATGGTGACTTCAATTTCAGTTCTGAACACATCTTCCTCGAGGCAGCTGTATTTTGAATACCTTGACTACCTCGTGGAAGATGTATTTTGAACATCTGGACTACCAGGCTTACTCCTTAGAACAGGAAGGCCTTGGAAAATTAATTAGGATGACATCAATTTCAGTTCTGAACAGTTGAGGAAGTTTCGGATAAAGAATGACGTGAAAGCTGCAGTGGGTTGTAGTGTGGTACGTTAGAGGTACTGTATTTGATTTTAATTGCGGAAAGAGCATTGATACGACTATAAACGTAGCACACCTGCAAGATCATAAATCATTTTGTACACAACTTGAATGTGTACTTAGTGAAGTGTTTGCGTTGCGTATAGGGAATAGCAGACTATAATAATCGACAATCTAGACTCTGTAAAAGCTGAACTTATGGCTCATAACTTGACAAGATTGATGATATTGCAGCTACACCTTATCAAGTAGAAATTGTTTTATAATTGTACAGCTTGTGAAACAATTTGAAAGATTTTATGGTATTTTTATTACAACATTTAAAATTATGCAGTATGATAACAGAGTATTTTGCTTTGCATGTCATGTGTAGAATATTTCTTTAAAAAGATTATTATAAAATTATGTAGAAAAAAGACAAATGACAAGTCCTTCGTAAATGGATCATGTTTACTGCTATCAAAACTTGTTCAAACTTTTGTTTTATTGTAAACCTATGAAGTCAATTCTTTTTCTCTGTCCTCTTTTCAAATTTTTTTTACTCTTTCATTTATAAGATATAGAAGAGGTGTTAATGAAAATTACGTTACCAGAGTGTAATCAGTGTCGGTTAACATGCGTGAGGTCTAGTCTCGCGGTAGACTCATTACCTTGAGGATGAGGATATTAATATCCCTGTTGTACTGAAAAGAGCTCTCCGTCATTCCCTCTCACTCTTCTCTCCACCCATTTAGTTTTCCCATTTTTCTCATTCCCCCCTCATTGGTTATATATGCCCTCTCTCATTTCCTCATATTCTCCTTTACCATTCTATTTTCCGCTGATTTCTTTTTGGCATTGCATCCTGACATGCATCAACCCACATTACGCATAAATGGGTTTAGCCTAGAAGAGAGAATACATACGACATCACAATTCATCAACCTCTCCTTGCAGACTCTGACGTTCGTGTGGGCCGAGTGTCTGTAGGAAATTTGAATCATTTATAAGTGCTTATATGTCATACTTCAAAAGATATGTTATGAACACGCACATTGCACAACGAATGCCTAAAACTTATTCATAATGTAGAGTTTCAGGAAAGTTTTAATTAATTTAATTTGTAATTAAATTTCACGTTTTATGCTTTAGTAACCTTCAATAAATTAGCTTACTCATCAAGAAACCTTTGTGATGAGTAGAATTTTCAAAGTGAAGTTTTTTTTTTACTTTTACATATAAGAGCATGTACAAAACATGGAAAAAATGATTTGGCCGTGTGTTTTATTTCTAATTAATTTTGTTGGTCTAAATTGGTTAGTCCAGTTGGTCAAAATTATTCATTCAACAATAGTTCATTCCAGTATTTTCACATATTTTAAGGTATTTCTGGGCGATTCCGAAGATTTACATACGATTTTATGACTTCGCGGCGAAATCCGCATCATCAATCGTCATGCATCTCTTCCCTCTATTTCATTGTGACTAGAAATGTGCCGATTAAAGTCCGAATTCGAAATGTTTCTTTTTCTTTTAAAGCTTTCAAATATGAAATTGAATTATTTTATTTTTGATTCTTAAGAGACGTTTATTAGGTTTTCTAAACTCATAAAGAAATTTAAAAACGATTAAAATTAACAAAATAGTTCTTCTTGAATGTTTCTGCAAAAATTGCCCAGGAATTTTGAGATATTTTGAAGCGTTTCCAGGTTTATTACAGAAGTTAGATTGTAAAATACGAGGACAATTTCAGGGTTTCCAGGTCAAATTTAAAAAAATTTCTATTCGAAATTTTGACTCAAATCAATTTCAAATAATTGTACTGTTTACAATATAATTACAAAAAAAAATTCTTGTACATACATATAATACAAATTTTAAAAGTCTTTTCGACTATTATTTCATTCCAACCCTAGTTTTTCAATACAGTAAAAAAATATTCAATATGTAATAGTGAAAAAAGCAGCAGGTAATATGCTTACCGTGCTCATTCAAATCGTTATAGCCTAATTTAATTAATTCCCATCATTATGAATTTGTAAAAGAAGCAGAAAGATACTGAGATAATTACTGAAATTAAAAAAATTATGGCAATACAAATTTCCAGGCTCTTTTTCAAAATTCCAGAACTTTTCCATGTTTTCCAGGTTCTGTAGCAACCCCAGTTTTTTGAGTATTTCCAAAAATGTAAATTTTTTTTCCAAAAATAGTTGAGTTTTCCTTCTGACTCCTTAAAATACATGTAAGAAGTTACTTGCTTATGAACCTCAATTGAGAAGTCCTTAATAGCATTCATGTTTTTTAATGTTAAAAAATTAAATTAAAAAAAAAATCTATAATATGTGTCGGTTATTGTTTTTATTTGAATTTGGCCAGATATAGAAATATAAGTGATATTTATTTTCTTTAAAATCCAAAATTATAGATTACAAAAGAAACTTATATTATCTCAAATTTTAGTTAGGACAATATTTGTAGACAAAATAGAACTGGGCAATATTATTTCGATGATTTGAACGTTTAGAACTTCAGGTACATGAATAAATAACTCTAACATTCCTATCAATGGTTAAAAAAAAAGGTTTAAAAAACAAAAAAAAAGCAATGTCACTAACGTCTTACCACCCGAGATACATAAGCAAGTGACTTGTACGTACTTTAGGAGTCAGGAAGGAAAACAACTAGTTAGACGAAAAATTCACAGGATTGGAAATACTAAAAAAAATGGTTCAAAATATCGAAAAGTATCTATGAAACTTTTTATAGAACACTTGAAAGACTACAACTTTCCTTTTGAAGTTTTTACTGGTTATACAGTATAATTTTTCGATACAACTCAACATTTTAAGATGAAGAAAAGCCGTTAGGTGCATTTTTAGGCGTTTTGAAATTGCTTTGCGGATTTTAAAAGCTGAAAAATATCAGATTTTCAACATAAATTTTTCAAAATTAATTGGCAGTGCTATTGAAGAGTAAGTTTCAATAGTAATGGCATTCAAATAAATATGGAATCTTAGTATGCGTTTTGTTATTTTGTCGTAAAATAATTAAAAAATGATACAAGTGTCGCAGTCAGATTACAACAAATATATTATGTGATTTGCTTTGAAATATATTTCGAAATAATCACAAGTATTCTGAAGTATTCTCAAATATTTCCAAATATTTTCTCATATTCATATGGTAAAGGTCTAATTGATTATGAAAATGCAAGATTCACAATTGAAATATCTTTTTCAAGTATGATTAGCTTTGAGAATTCGAATTTTAAATTCAAACCCTGGTTTCAACTTATTACTTACAACGATCTTAGTTTTATTCTTGATAGTGGTCAGTTTGAAGAATAAATTGATTAGTTCCATTTCAGAAAAGGCTTCTTTGCATATCGAGATTCGCGGTAGTGAATCGCCGCCAAGTAAAATAAAACCGGGAATATATTTCCTCAAACTATCTGTGCATTTAGCCCCTTTTGTGGATATCTCAGCCAATTTTTCATTGATTTGCATAAAACCTTTTGGAATTATTGAAAATTCGCTCAAAAATAACGTATGTGCATACACGTAGTCTATTTCTTCAGGAACTGGAAGAATGGTAGATTGAAATATTTATAATTTTTTAGCAGTTTAGTCAACCTATAGCCTACAATTTTTTAATGATTCGTTTAAACATTTCAGGATAAATTGACGGAATAAAGCGCCAGTAATTTGGTTAATAAATTTTTATTCATCGATTATTTCTAGACATATTTTTTTTGTAACAAATGACACTCAGAGATATTTTTATAAATTTTTGATTCACATATTATTTATCAATATATTGTTGCACTTACTGCGAAAAAATGAGATTTTTACCATTTAAATAGACCCAGAGTCTGCACTGATCAATAAAAATGGTTATAAAAATTATGCAACATTTTTTGGATGACATTTTTATTAAATTATCTGATTCTATGTATTATTCCAATAGTTTACAGAAACTAATTACATGAATTAAGTAACATAAATTGAGTTAAATGAACTTTTAAAATAATGTTTGAGGGATATTCTTATATTAATAATTTAATCCTCAAGTGGAAGGATTCTTGAAGGCTAAAATTGATCAGAAAAAGTTGTAGTCGCAAAAGTTTTGATTGAAATTTTTAAATAAAATCCAAGTAATCATTAAAAGAAGCATATGCAACTATCATGAGGATTAATGAAAGATATTTAATCTTAGGTGATAAAATAAAAAAATAATAAAATAATAAAATAATAATATGATAATAATTTTTATATTTTTTTATCCGGGAACTTCCATTAATTACGTGAGGATGATTTACAAAATTTTAGACCCCTTTCTCCCTATTGTAAGGATTCTTAAGATTTTTAAGTAAGTAAGCTCCCTAAGTAAGATTTTGTATTTTTTACTCAACATATAAAAAATATATATGAATTATTTTCACCGCAAATGAGATTTCAAGGGACTTCAAAAGATTTAAAGGGATCACAAGAGTTTGAGGGTATTTCAAACGATTTTAAAGGATTACATGATGTTTTACAAATTGCAAATGACTTGAAAAGATTTTAAGAGTTTGAAGAAATCACCTGGTACAATTTCAGAGAGAATGTCAATTTTTTAAAATAGATTTTACGAGATTTTAAGGTACTTTAAGGATCTTAATGAGCTTTTCAGAGATTTTTTGGGAATTTTAAGTATGATTACATTATATATATATATTAATATATTATATTATATGAATATTTCAAGAGATATCGAAGGATTTCGACCGATTTTGAGGGATTTTAAGGAATTAAGAGCGATTTCTGCGGATATGAAGGGATTTTAAGAGATTTCGAAATATTTAAAAATAAGTGAAACATATTGTATTACATACACTTTTTGACAAATAAAACAAGAAAGATTAACAAAAAATATATGAGGGAAATTTCTGGAAAAAACTTTAGCCTGTATTAAGTATCTATATATAAAAATTCTCGTTTTGGTTCTCAAAATAGATTAGTGGAAAACACATTTCTTCTGAAAAAAAGACTAAGTTTGACTAATTGTTTCTTTATGGTATTTTTTCAGGTAATAACTATTGCTTGTTTATATTTTTATTATACTGCTTCAAATTTTAGGGACCCAGTGGAAACAAAAAAGTTCGGTATTTGTTGTTAAAAAAGTAGTTACAAATTTGAAAGAATGCGAAAAAAGGTGGGACGACGTATGTCCCAGCACGATTTTAATGGATGTTAATATACGTATTGTAAGGGATTTCAAGTGATTCTGAAAGAATCCCACGGATTTTAAAGATTTCAATGAATTTCAAAATTTGTATAATAAATTTCAAAGATTTTAAAGATTTCAATGAATTTCAAAATTTGTATAATAAATTTCAAAGATTTTGAAATATTTCATGGAATTTCAAGGATTTTTACTGATTTTTGAAGATTTTAAGGGATTTCTACGTATTTTAAAGGATTCTAAGCGATTTTTGTGGGATTTTCAAGATTTCAAGTGATTTCAAGGATTTTTTACAGTTTATATAGGGGTTTCAAAGATCTCCAGGAAGCGTAACCGTTTTAAGGGAATTTCAATAGATTATGTACGATATTCATGGAATTAAAAGGATTTCAAAAATTGTTCACATGATTTGAAAGATGTTAAAGGATTAAAAAAATTTGTGAAAGAATTTGTGGGATATCCAAGATTACAAAGACTCCCAGGGATTCCATGAGATTTCATCAAGGTGCACCCAGATTTCAAGAATGGTTTAATTCATCAACTTTATATTTATTGGACATCTGTGATAAGAAATATTACATAATAAACAATGAATAAAACAAATAATTATTCAATGTTTATAATAGTATACAAATTCATTTCAACTGGTAAAACAGGTGTTAATTAGCATTTCTTTAAAAATAATTTGAAAGAGATCACTTAGGCAAGACATTATTTGGAATCCTCCCCCCTCCTAAGTAGGAATTCGTAAGATCTTCCCCCCTGGAAAAGCATTAAGTAATTAATGGACGCTCCCTTATGAAAAATTATAAACTTGGTTAAATTTTTTTTTTCGTTTTTAATAATAATGACCGGGGTGGGACGGGACACCGGGGAAAGGTGGAACACTCGATTTTCTCATAAGTTATATGATTTTCAGAAATGTTCTTTTTAGAAATAGGCAGAGGAACTCATATGCCAGTTCTCAGAAAAAAAAGAAAAATATTTAATAATACAAGAATACATTAATGTTGAAATTTTAGGATGTGGATTCGTTTATTTTAAGGTAATTTTGAATGGAAATTAATTAGCGAAAATGTGAAAATATATTTTTTATGTAGCGCTTATTGCGAAGATTAATTATTGAATTTTAATTTAATAAGCGAGTTTTATTAATTTTTTGAGAACAAGTGTTTAATATTTTTGGATATAAATCAAAAGTATGATTTGGGGCGGAAGGGGACACGTACTATATATTATAACATGTAAGTGTAACTTTGTACGATTGTTATACCTATATTAGGTTATTTTCTGGAAAGTTGAAAACGTTATTTTTCGAATTTTATTTTTATTATATATATTTATGAAGCTGTAATTGTTATTGGCATACTTTATTTAAAAAGTTTTTAATTTCTAAGAATTTCAGTCACTTCTTTTTCAGTCACAAAAGTGTTTATCTTTCTAAATATTGATTTTACACGTGTAAGCAAAATATGTTTGAAACCATTCATATTTTCATAATTTTAGTATCTTTATGTAGGGAAATGTTCTTTTCAAATGTGTCTGAAGTTCAGAAAACTCTGTTAAACTTAAATTATCTCTTACATAAATAGAGCAGAGTAAATGAAAATATGTAAAAATTTGATGAAATTGCCTAACCTAAATAAAGTCTACACTATTTAAAGACTAAACATAGCTAAATATACCTTTAAGGTCCGTAAAATGATTTTTAGAAATATTTTCAATATACTATTTCATACTTATTCCTAATGAAGATGAATATTTACATTAAATTCTTGTTGCAAAACACTAATCAGTATTGCTTCGTCCTGAAGTAAAATAAATTTTATGTCATTTTCAAAACAATCTTAGTGTTGATAACGATTTTTATATAAAAAATTTATGAAAAATATTACTTCACACAAAATATCATGACAAATTAATTTTTTCAAGAAAAAATAATGAATAATTGAAGTGTCTCGTATCATCCTCGTCCGTGTCCCGTTCTGCCCCAGGCCCCGGGGCGAAATGGGACAAAAGTACTATCTGTTCATTTGCATTTTTACAATAATCGGATAACAATTTACATTGTAGTATTTCAAAAAAAAAAAAAAACCCTGGCCTTCCTTATTAAAAGAATATGACAACAAAAAAAGTTAAAAGAACTATCATTCGAGAATTCTAAAATTTTAGTCTCTACATTCGAAGTGAGAAAACTAGATATTCATATAGAGGTGTCCAAAGGGAGGCGATGATTTCGAGGCTGTTATGCAAGGCACGTTAGGCGCAATATTTATAGGCGCTATATCCCCAATGTCAATGTATACACTTTAATTCGAGGTACGATTGCCTCGTACGGATTCGCGTATGTTCTTGTTCGTTCAACGATACGTGCACTTTAAACAGGGGAGCGTCGCGGCGCCGATTTCGTTGCCAGGAATTTAATGGGAAGTGGGTCAATCTACAGCGAGATGGTTTAGCAACAAAGTTTGATATACACTATTTTCGTTCAAACATATGTGAACTGCATGCAAAACGATGTCTTCGTATCCATAAATGCTACTGGGATTTCCTGGACTTTTACCTGAAGCTCAAATGCTTAAAGCCCTGTGACATGATTTTGAATTTGAATTTTTTCAAAATTTCAAACTCGAATCGCTTCAAAAAAATAATTATCTATTTTTTATAAGACCATATGGCCCAGGTCTGGCTTTATCTAGACTGTCTAGTCTGGAAAAAACTTCTAAGTTCGATCAGAAAAGTTTTTCTTGACATATTTCGCATAAGTTACGGGGGTGCCAAATAATAGAATAAAAGTTTGGTCTAAAAGATATGGTCTGTCCCAGCTGTGACGCTGATGAGCTATCCACGAACAAGAAAGTTTCAAGTTCGATCAGCAAATTTTTTTTTGACATTTCGAAAATATAAAATCATGTAAATGGGTGTAACGGCCGGGACTTGAATTTCACAATTTTCTGGCAGCGACCCATACCTAATCACCAATAACATATTTTTCTTAATATTTTCATTGTAGGATATGCTGGTTTTCAAAAAAAAATTATTTCGAAAGCTGACGTGAGACTATATTTACATTATATATATCTATGACGAGATTAAAAAAATATATATTTTGAAAATGAATAATGTTTGATTCAAGTAACATTGACTCATCTTTAAATATCTTTTTCAATTGTCAAAAATAATTCAAGAAAACTTACGCTTTTTGGTGAAAACAGGAAAATTTAAAAGGTTGAGTCAGCATTTCAACAAAATAATAATATATTTAAATACGAAAACACTTTCATTCAAATAACTCCAATTGAAAAAAATTTAACAAAGCGCAGTGCGAAGTAAATTCCCATCCTTTGTCCGAAACACATTCTCCGTTTAAATGCCATGGCAGGAAGGCCAGTATTTGCTGAGGTTGCTTTTTTCTCTAAAAACGGCGTTTGCGTAAATTTTCCAAGCTTTTGTTCCGTAATGACGTACCTCCGTTTTCCATACCGGGGCTTTCAGTAGCACGCGATCCAAAATTCGAGCAAAATGTGTCTTATTCTTCTTTATAATGCGAGTGCATTCAACTTGTTAATGGATGTTTATCAAAACACCGGATAAGCATTTGGCGAATCATATTCTAAGATAAGTTGTCTAGAAAAATGAGAGAACATTTTTATTTTTATTTTTTAGATTGAAATGCTTTTCGTTTCCATCAAGTATACTCGTTTCATTATGGTAGTATATTTTTCGAATTGTAATACAGAAAGAAAAATCAATTAAGGGGTTAATTTAAGGGACGTATCTTTATCAAAACTGTTGCCTTTTCGACCGCAAAAGAAGAACATAATTTAATTTATTAGAAGACAGTTGAATTTTCAACAAAAAAGTTTATTTACAATAAAAAAAAGGTAAATTTGCAACCAAGAAGATTAATTATCTACCAAAAGATAACTTTTCAACAAAATATGTGAATTTTCAAACATATAGTAAAATTTTCAACTGAAAAAGAAAAATTTTCAACCAAAAATGGAATCGTTAAATTTTTCGTTTCAAAAATTGATTAAAAAAAAAAGAATTTTCAACTAGTTAAGTTCAACCAAAAAAGACGAATTCATTGAAAGACTTTCAAACACGAAAAAATTAATTGTTAAGAAACAATTTAATTTTCAATCAAGAAAGATAAATTATTATATAAATAGTTGAATATTTAGATCAAAAAGATAAGCTTTTAACCAAAAATTTAATCGTTAAAGTTTGAGTTAAAAAAATTAAGTTTCAGCAAAGAAAAGTTTTTCGCCAGTTGTATTCCACCAAAAAACACAAATTTCTGACAAAATAATTAAATTATCAACCAAAAAGATGAATTTTTAACATAAAAGATTCAATTTCACCCCAATTAAGTAGTTGAATTTAGTTGTTGACCTTAACTTTCACCCTTGACCCTTGAATTTGTCCACATGAAATCTGACCTTTGACGTTTGATTTTTCGTATATTTAATTTTTGACCCCTGACCTTCGACCTCAGGTCCCGCACCTTTAAAGTCTGACCCCTGTCCTTTGACCACTGTTTAGTTCGATTTTTTCTCTTGAACATAAAATTTTGACCATCTGTCTCTTTCAGCGGCTATCTTGAATAATGTTTAAACTGGGATGTTATCAGTGAAAGTAATGACTACATTGGGAGTCATTGAAACTTCAGTATATAATTCACAGAAACACAATAACCAGTTACGTATGACTTGTAAAGAAAAAGTTATAAAATAATTCATAAAAACAACAAAAGTTAGAATTCTCGGAAAATGTAACTCAAAATATAGATTTCGGTTAAAATAAAAAATGTAAAATCCGTTTGGCGACGGATTCTGGTAATGGCAAAAATCATAAAAATGTAATAACTCTGCACTATGATTTTTACTGAGCGCACTAAATCTCTTTTGTCATGAGTAATAACGTGCGCAGAACAAAAATATAGGTGAGATAAATATTTTTCTTTTGTGGGTTTAATGTAAATGCACATACGGGAAGCGCGCATTCACGTTTCTGAATTTTTATTTACAGACATTGAAAATACAACAGTTTTTTAGATTAGATAAAATTTTGAAAAAGGACAATATTGAAAATGAAATGAGACGAAATTGAATTTTTATTATTTATAAATAAAAGCATTTGAAACTAAATAATTGGTAATTGAAAGTGTTTGAAACTTAAAGATTTTAAATCAGATGATCGCAAAATTGAATTTTGAAATTCTAGAATTCTAGATTGTTATTACATATACAAAAATTGATTTAACATTAAAACTAATTTGAAAAATCATTCTTAGCTCAAAAAGCAAATTCGCCGTTTTTTTCAACATTAAATTTGAACGAGTTTCAATTTTAAACGTTTAAAACTTAATTATTTTAAAAAAACATAAAAAATAAAAAGTCATTTTAAATGGGAAACATTACAAATAAAAAAGTTCCTATTACGGATCGTTGAAAATCAAACGAATCCGAACTTCGTATAAATCTGAAAAAAATTTTTAGTCGCCAAGAATTGCGATAATTAAAATATTTTTTACTCAAACCCTTTAAAATTTTCGTTATTTCCAAAAAATTTAAATTGCTTCAGAATTTGTTATTATATTTCATAAAACTGAAACATTTTAAGTTTGATTGCAAATTTGTTACTTATAAAAAATAAAAACTGAAAATGTAGCATTTAATATTAATATTCAGAACTCTAAAATTGTCACCATTCAAAACTAAAGACATAATTCAGTTACTGAGGTATTAGTTTCGGATAGTTATACTTTGATCTATTTTGATAAAAAAAAACACAATTTTCAACTTTTTTAATTTTAAATCGTTTACTTTTTATCATATTATTTATTCATAAAAATTTCCAATGGAACATTTTTCAGTTTTAAATAATTAATTTTTTTCTAATTGAGTTTTTGATGTTAAATATTTTTGAACTGTTTCAAATAAAAAACAAATTCAATTTTCAAAGCCTAGTTCTAAAAACTTCTCATTTTCAAGGCTTGACTTTGATTGTATTGAATTTATACTGGAGGTATATCATTCAAAATTGTTTAAGCACAAATACTTTGAAATGAAAATTGTTAAAAAATCGAGTATTTTAGTTGTATATTCTACCATTACAAAGAATTCAAAAAACCAGATAATTGTATGCATTTCAAATTAAAACCAAACAATTAAAAATATTTGAATATAAAACTATTTAATTTAAAAGTGACTTAAATTGAAATCAAACCGTTTAGAATATTTAAATTGAAAATGATTAAATTAAAGACTGACTATCAATGCTTTCAATATAAAATTTTGCAATTTTGAAACATTTAATATCAAAGTTATCCAGGCGCATTGAAATTGCACTTTTGTAATTTTAAAACAAAATGGTTTTTGACCGTTAGATCTGACCCCATCACGTGACCAATTACAGGGTTTATATTCGACAGCTTTATAATTTGAAAAATGTAAATATAGTCTTGAAATTTTTGAAAATGGTTCAAAATACATAAGTGCTCGTCTGACTGACTAATTTTATTTTTTATTTTTTGTTTTGTTCAAACAATGAAATTTGATCAATTCTTCATTCAGAATGTAACTGAGAATAGGGCTTCAGATCCTAGCAATACCAGAATGAATAATAGCGCATTATTTAAATAAAGAAAAAAAACTTAAATGGGTCAGACAGACATACCCTTATATATTTTCAACCATTTCCCGAAATTCCAGGAAAATTTATTCATTTATATAATAGAATAACATGTAATAAATTGGTCACGGGACAGACTGTCGCACTTCAACTAACTTCACCCACCTCTAAGGTCTCGTGTGAGAGGGGCTGTATTCTTTAAACCGTTTTCAGACGGAAGCTTTTACATTTTTTGTAACAAAAATCTAACAATAAATTGTTTTCGTTTATCTCGAAAAAAAATAATTCCAACTGGGATGCAAAAGGAATTCCTAGGCCAAGTATCAAGTCAATATTCTTGTATAACCTTTTCGGAAGTATATCCGCATTCTTGAATTAGGATCTTGAAACTAAGTCGATAAAAGTAATTAATGTTTAAATTGTGCATTACGATTGACAAAGTTTAATCATTTTAATCTAAAGTGCAAAATTGAATAACCTGGAGTGACGTACGAGGTCCGTTCGGGAAGTTAATTCTGGTCAATGGCGATGATATCCCCTTCAAAGCACTCTCCTTTGGAAGCCATAACCTTCTTACAGCGATTCTCCCACTTTCAGAAGTACTCCTTAAAGTCACCTTTTGGAATGGCTACCAGCTGCTTCATCGCATTCTGTTTTATTTTCTCTACGACTTGAAATTGTTTTTCCTTTGAGAGGATACCTCAATTTGGGAAACAGCCAGAAATCACAGGGAACCAGGTCAGGACTGCATGGGGGCTGCCGAAGTTGTGTAAGGCCATGTTTTACCAGAAATTGCTGAATAAGTTGCGATGATTCGGCAGGTGCGTTGTCGTTTTGATGAAGGACCCACTCTGAAGTATGCCCACATTTGAATCGCTTAAACCACTTTTTAATTTGAGTATCACTCATAGACTCATCACCATATACTTTCCGAATCATAACGATGGTTTGGAAAAATTTAATGCACACTTTGTGTTCGATGCGTTCCGTCATTCTGAAATGCGATGCGTACGTGTTTAGAACGTTTACGTAACAGCGTGCACTAGTTGACTAATGATTCGCAGTTTTTTTTCCTTTCCGAATGGTAAATACCTGTTTTTGACAATACGACAATTAGGTACAAAGTTAGAGCATAAGGTCGGATACTTTCCGGACAGGCCTAGTATATTAATAAACTGTCACATTGACATGATAGAAAATTGTTGAGACAAAAAGCACATGAAAAGTGATCAATGTGGACAAAATGAATAAATGTTAGATCATTATATATAATTATGCTTAATACCTACTATGATCTATTATGATTTCCTTGATCCATTATCGTTTTCCTATAAAGAACATTTTTCTGGTACTGCTTCTACAAAAAAGTAGAAAGTTGAATGTTTTGTGCATAAGTAATTCAGTTTGAAGAAACTGGTGAATCAGGCCATAATGCTTATTTCCCAGACTGCTTTGTGATATTTTTATGAGTACTAGAAATAAAAACTTGCACTTTGTTGGTACTCCAATGTTCTCAAGGAATCGTGCAAGTTCGCCCGATTCTGCTCGAAAGCTCAGATTTCAGAGGGCAATATCCTATTTTATATGCCTCGGTTCCCCTTTAAAAACGAGTTATGCGCTTTAACTGGTAAACTTTTGTCGAAGAACTACACAGCACACCAGTCAATGAGTATTTTCCTTTACCCAAATCCATGTAAAGCTCTGATGTCATCTGTGGCTGCCTCTGACAATTCACTGCTTCGTAAAATTAAATTCAATCTAAACTTTATAAATGAAAAACTTTATGAAAGGGGCCGTTCAAAAAATACGTAACGCTTTTTCCGGACATTTTCGCCCCTCCACCTTACGTAACGCTTTTTTATAGTAAGTGTATGTAACTTTAATATTGGCATTACGTTCGAAGTGACACCTCCCCCCCTCCCCCCTCTCTTCTAAGGCGTTATGTATTTTTTGAACGATCCCTGAAGATATTCCAATGTTTTTTCCTTGACAAATTTAAAGAATCAGTACTAAATTACTATCGTTAAATTTCAAACAATCTAACATTAAAAACTTGAAAAATGTTGATTTTCAACAATTTTAAAGAGAACGTTATAATTAGAAAATTTCAGTCAACAATTTAAGTAAACTGTAGGAGGTGAAAGGAATGAGATTTTCAAATTCCAGCGTCAAAAATTTAAATTTCAAATTATTAAAATTTAATTCTGTAATTAAAATGTGCTCTACAACAAGTGTATTATTTCTTAAGTGAACCCACCTAAAAAAGTGTAGTCCTGCTTGATGTCAATTTATCGGGGGTAAAATTTGTCGTTGGAACGAATATTTACCGAAAGGAAGAGGATGATATCTTTTTTTTTGGGTGTACCATCGAATCCAACAACTTGTAACTCTTTTAATATGAATAACACAAAAATATAAACAAAACAAAAATATCTTCAGCTTTGAAAGAAAGCTGAGCGTTTCTTCTTCAAGGACCTTAAGTTTAAAAAGTAGATAGACACTTTTTTGTTTATACAAATGAGGAGTAAGTAATTTTTTTGAGCATATTATCTGCTTTGATAAGTTGACACTCTTTTAGTATTAGTGAACAAAATTGTTCTCCTACAGTTTTAATAGCATTTTTATGTCATTATCACTAAACTAAAAATTTGTTGAAAAGAAAGATATGTGACCTACGAAAATAAACGTAAAAAATAATGTTCACTTTTTCTAGAATTTTGATTATTTGTTTAGGTCAATTTCATGCTTAAAAGTAACCAGAATTTTTTTCCTTTAAAAAATCTTATGACGAAAAAGTAGGTTGACTACCATTTTTTTATGAATATAAATGCCAACTTTTTTAACTAAAGGTTTTTTATAGGCAAAAAGCTCAGCTTTCTTTAGAGCCTGAAATGAAACCAAAAATGGTTACAATTCGAAAAATATGGAATTTATGTTTTAATTTCATTTTTGAAGGTAAAATATTTATTAACAATAAAAAATTATCTGCAGTAAAAAATTAGTGGAAAATCCTATTGAAACTTTAGATGAACAATTTTGTTACTAATATCAAAAGAGTTTTATGTCAGCGAAACAGAAGGTATCCTCAAAAAAAACTTAACGCTTATTATTATGAATAAAAAAACTTCGGCCCACTTTCTAATCTTGATATCCTTAAAGGGAAAAAGCTCAGCTTTCTTTTAAGACTAAAAAGAAACAAAACAAAATGCTCCAAATTAAAAAACAGGTCAAATATTTATTTGTTCAAAAAATGCTTCTGATCAATGGAAATGGCATGGAAAATTCAGTGGAAACTGTGGAAGATGAAATTCTGTTTTATTGATATTAAAAGAGTTGAAAGTTGCTGAATTTGATGGTACACCAAAAAAACAAACTAAAAAGTTACCCACTCCCTCTCGGCAAATATTTGTCCTAATGGAAAATTGTATTCCTCATAAATTGCTATTTAGTAAACGTTCCAAATTTTTAAAATAATATTTTGTGAAAAATAAATGTGAAATAAATATCTATTATTATCCAATGATAAAGTAAATATTTCCAATTTTGTGAATATAATATAATTTTTATAATAATATAATACTCCTCTTATAATATTAAATATTGCATTTTTTCACCCATTATTTTACTTTGAAAAAGACCTGACAAAATTGTAAATAATTTTACAATCATTTGAATGATTTCATTTCTAAATGTTTGTAATATTATTCTAATGGCAAGCTTTTAATATAGTCTTTGAATTAAAATTTTTGAAGTATTCTAAAATTATACAAATTTAGAAACCCTTGAGAAATCCTCACTTTTGCCCAATTATAAAAAAAGCTGAGGTCAAATTTGCCGACTTTTGGTTTTTAACCTTACATCATTTGAAACCTAACCTTTTCAGATTGGCATCCAAAATGGTACATTGATAAATGGTCCTTTTTTCAAAAAATACTTTCAATTTTCATAACAAAAAAAGTTCTTCTTGACTTAATCTTTTTACCTCATATTTTCCTACTTAAAAGAAATTTTTCACGCAATTTTTTCACGTACACCAATATGGAATAAAAAGTTATATAGATTTTCAATATTTTTCAGAATTATTTTTAAAATAACGAACATGAACCCGACCTAATTTTGTTTTGACTTTGTTGTATTTTCTTAATTTATTTGGCATTTTATTTAACACCTTACAATCAATATTTTCCTCATATACATATTTGAAACAGTTTGTCAAGATTGAAGCTTTTTCGTCTGCTTTGTTTGCTTTTTTTCAATTTGACTTCTTACAGTAACTTTACATTTTTTGAACTCTACCTTGAATTTTGATAGGATTAATAAAATAAAATACAATTTTATATTTAAAGTAAAATAACGCATTATGTAGCAAGCGGTAGTAGAACAGTGCTATATGTGAATGGCATGCAACGATATATGACTGAACGATATTTTTAAAACTAAAAGAAACCCGCTATGAATGATATTTTTATCATAATATGATTGCATATGATGCAATTATAAAATATTACGTAATTTGATAATATAATAAAACAACTTTAAATTGAAGAGTTTAAAATTGAAAAATCTCAAATTATAACAAAAGTATCAACTTTTGACTCACAAACCCACATTGATTGTAACAGATTGTTTTTGCCAGTAACATTTGGAACTTCAAAATCGCAAACATTTCAAGTCTTGAAAGTCAGAAAATAATAAACTCAAAATTTAAAGTGCAGAATTCAGGATTCTAAAAGTAAAAATTGTATCAACTAATCGAAATTGCACACATTTATATATAAAGATGTCATAATGAAACAGTTCTAGAAACGAACAGTCATAATATTGTTGAATTAAAAATTGTCAAAGTTTTAAACATTAATACTCCAATATAAAAGTCCTATAAACTATAATTTTTTAAAATAAATTGCAAATTTTTAAAGCCTCACATTTTCTTTGACGCCAAGTTCATTGTTAGAAGTAAGTTCATAAAAATTTCATGAAAATGTTAGTGAAGCTTTTTACACTACGGTTAGTGAAAAACTCATTTAAATTTCATGCAACACTGAAAATTAAATAGGCATATTGAAATTTCATTCTAAATTTTGAAAATATTTTAAGAGATAGTGCAATGCATTTTTTTCACATCTTCATGAATATCCTATCGATATTCAGTGTGAATGAGGGAACTTTTTCAAGATCAGTTCGCTGAAATTACTTCTTTCGAAATAACAAAGTAAAACCAATTTTGTACATGTAATTTCAAAAAATGTATTGATCGATAGAAACATATATATCACATTCAATGCTTCTAAATTTAATTTCATGAATTATTTTTAAATTTTGTTCATATTTTCATTTAGGTATATTAATTTAATAAAGAATGTTGCTTCATTTTCAATGCATGTTTATACAATTTACGTTAACCACAGTGAAATTTATTCAACCACCAATAATATTTTTTAATTATTTAATTAATTTTCGAAGCCAAATTTATGTAATTTCAGTGACATAAGTCATTGAAAACTGACTGAAATTTCTAACAGTGTTGTTTTTGTTAATTTTGAAGCATGATAATTAAAACCAGTTAATTTTTGTGTCTAATAATTTTGTTTGATTTCATAAAAAAGCAAGAGCATTAAACTGAAGTCTTATTTCATTTTTTATACTATTTGCCAACAGTTAAGTGAAAAATATTTATTATTATTATTATGGATTGAAATCCATAGAGCATTTATTTTATGGACCTTTGCGCCTGGAGACGATTTCCATGGAAAACGTCTCCATAATAATATTAATATTCATAATAATTATATAATTTGGTATTTTATTTGTTTTAAAAGTTATTGAACTATTTACTTATAATAATTTATTGCATGGTTTTTAGTTTTTGTAAAAAGGAAACCTTAAAATTCAGAGTCTCCAAACTATAAATGTATTCTAAAGAAGGTTCCATGTTAGTAAGCACTCAAAATTAGGATCAATTGAAACTTGAAACGTTCAAGGTTTGTATTCTTTGTATGATGTAGTTCAAGTCTGAATTTAGTTTACAACTGACAAATTCTTGAAGTTTCTAAATTTTACAAGATTGCACTTTCATAACTATAAATTAAATCTTTACTGATTCTTATAGTGTATGCTTGCTTTAAATTTTTTGTCATTTATAAGAATATTAATGAAAATAAAATAAAATGGAAATATTTGAATTTGGAATGAAGGTTTAGTTATTTTGAAAAACTTAAATATTTCAAATTCAAGTTTATTGAACGGAAATTAGTATCAATTAGATAATATAAATAGTACAAATTTGAATTTTATAAAGTATAGATGATTTCTAAATTGATTAAGAAAATGTTTGTGTAAATGCATATTTTGAAATTTTATTTTATAATTATTATTGTAAGCATAATTTTCCCAATTTTGACCCCCCCCCTCCCATTGCAAGCATATATTTGCATTACGTATATATATACAACAATAAGCATCTACTCAGACCCCCCCTCCCACTCAAAATGCTTACGCAATACTTAAATAGCCCCTGACAAGAGATATAATCATCATGATGAAATAAGAAAAGTTAATAACTAATTTGTTTTTCATTTCAAATTTTCTCTTTATCACACTAACCCCGTTATCATACTTACCCCTATCGGCCATAAAGTTAAAGTGCAATACAAAATTTACATCACAAATTCTATAAAATATGATTTTATATGTTATTTGAAAGAAGATTCATATACCTTCTATTTTTAGGGTATTTTCTTAAACAAAGAAACACAAATATTTAAAACAAACTTAGAATTTAACAAAAAACGAACACACGATAAATATTGATACAGTACAATTTTGTAATGCTTTAAATACTTTTCTTAGAGAGAAAAAAATTGCAACGGGTACTCTTGGAGTGAAAACAACGAACGTATACAATTTCATCATATTCCCAGGAGATCATATAAGAACTAATCAAATATGTCTAGTGATGGATGACTTACGTGTAGCTCTTTCTACGCGAAATTACATTGCAAAGGATTCTGAAAAAGAAAGTGGAGAAAAGAATTTATCTCAAACATATGATACTATATCTCTCTAGAATATGGCATGTTAACAGGATACAGCGTTACTACAATTACTTTTTAACAATTCAGGCGAATTCAATCGTTTTCAAGTTAGTTTTTTTTTAGTTTGAGCTAGCTTTACATAGTTCAGTTTTTCATTTTTATATTCAAAACAAAAGAAATAATTTAATTTGTTTTTAAATTTTGGACTACACACGTTTTGTGTATTGACCGCCCTCTTTTTAACCAAATAGTTCAATTTTCAACTAAAAAGATGGATCTTCAATAAAAAGATTAATTGTCCACAAAGAAAATCAAATTTTGAACTGAGAAGATTTTTTTTTAAGCAAAATTAGAATAGTTGAACTTGCAGTTCAAAAAGTTATTTCTGAAAGAAAAAAGGCCAAATTTTCAACAAAATAGTGAAATCCTCAAATCAAAGCAGACTAATTTGGATCAAACAGTTGCATTTTTAACCAAAAAAGATGAAATTTTTACCAAAAGAGATGAATTTTCAACAAAACAGTTACATTTTTAGTCAAACTCTTCTACCAAAAAATTAATTTTTAACAAATTAGTTAAACTTATAAACAAACAAAATAGTTAAATTTACATTTAAAAAGATGAATTTCCAATTCAAATTATAAATCTTAAAAAAAAAAAATTTAACAAAGTAGTTAATATTTTAACCACGTAGTTCAATTTTTAACTAAAAAAGATACATTTTTAACCAAAAATGGAATTGTTGGATCCTCACAACACCTACACGTGAATTCCAACATAATTCTTATACATGTAAGGTTCTAATTTTGGCACATGAAATTACATATATATATATATATATATATATATA
>JAABKJ010003118.1:0-26521 GCA_011634705.1 Andricus grossulariae
TTTTTCTTTTTAAAATTGATCTCTTATGGAAAAAAAAACTTTTTTTTTTTTTTGTTCAAAATTCAACTCTTTTGGCAGAAAATTAACCTTATTTGATTTTAGGATTCACCTATTTTGTTGAAAATTCATCTTTTTGACTTCAAAATCCAACAATTCAGTGAAATTGTTTCCTTTCTTGGTTCAAAATTCGGCTTTTTCGTTTCAAAATTGATCTCTTTCGGTAAAAAAAATCTTTTTTTTTGTGTTAAAGATTCAACTTTTTTGGTAAAAAGTTAATCTGATTTGGTCGAGATTTTAGCTATTTTGTTGAAAATTCGTCTTTTTTGGTTGAATTCAACTGTATTTGATTTCCAATTAAAATTTTTTTTGGTTGAAACAATATCAACTATCATATTTTTCGTTGAGAATTCATATATTTTGGTGGAAAATTCATGTATTTTATTAAAAATTTAACTATTTTGGTAGAAAGTTAAACTAATTGTTTAAAAAAGAACGAAAAATTTTGTAGGAATACAACGAACATTTTTGTTGAAAATTCTACTCTTTTGTTGAAAAGTGTCGTTTTTAGTTCAAAAACTCATCTGCTTTGGTCACAAAATTTCTGTGGAGGGTTCAGCTTTTTTGTTGAAAATTTGATTATTTTGTTTCAAATTAGTTTTTATTTTTGTGTAGAAAATATCAACTATTTGGTAGAAAAATAATTTTTTTTTTCATACCTGAATCGAAAATTCGACTTTCCATGCCTGTGGAGCGGGCCGAAAATCGAATTTTCTACCCTAGGGAGGAACATTCGATTGCCAGTTCGTTGTAAATGATCTTTTTTGTCGAAAATTAATATTTGTAGTATGAAAATTTAACCATTTTGTTGAAAATTTATATGTTTGGTTAAAAACGTTATTATTTTGTTAGAAAATTCAACTATTTGGTTGAAAAGTTACTTCTTTGTTGAAAATTTATGCTTTTGGCTTAAAAATTCCACTCTTTTGTTCAAAAGTGTTCTTTTTGGTTTGAAAATTCATTTCATCCGGAAAGAAATCACATTTTTATTGAAAATACAACTGTTTGATTGTCAAAAGCGTCTGAAAACAAACAAAAAAAATATTTTTTTGTGTTAAAAAATCAACTAGTTTGTTAAAAAGTCATCTTTTTTGTTGAAAACGCCATATTTTTACTTGGCATGTTAGGAATTTAAAGCGTTTCAAATTGTATCATACAAAAGGTGTTTTGTCTGAAATTTGAAACATTTTAGGTGACATTTTAGGATTGTAAAAAATTCTCATTTTTCTTAACTTTGTTCAAACAATCAGAAGAAAATATTTTGAAAGTGGAACTAGACAAGGTCACTTTCTCTATTTCTGAATATGGCCTTCTTGTTGTTTAAAGACGGTTAAAAATGTTACACGATAACGTCATTTTATCAAACGTTTCTATTTTTCACGTTTTCTTCTTTCATAACTTTTTAAACATTTTATATAAAATCCTAAATAATTTTTTTCTGAAATTTTAGCTCTTTTTTTCGACTTTTAAGTTAGGAACAAATGATAAATAGTAATATTAATATCAATTTGAACGAAAAGTCTCTCAGTAACTACTTAAAAAAAATTATATATCTAGCAGAAGATAGTTGTAAACAATTATGTTTGTTACCTTGCATTAATTATTACCCCACTAAGTAAAAAATTAACAAAAAGTTAAAGATAACAGAAAACACCACATCCATCTAGCATTAATATAGAAGACAGTTATAAAAAATAATTATTTATATAAACAATTATGTTTGCTAATTGTATTTTTTATTTCGTCATTCTAAACGAATGTGAACATCTGACTAAATCTAACCTCACAAATTTGTTTCATAGGATCCCAAAAAAACCCCAAAAGTAAAAAATTCGGGGCTCCGAGCTTTTGGCGCTAATTATGATTTTTTGCATTTTTTCAATACAAACTTATCATAATACATAAAATACTACTTTTTACTGATAATTAGATATTTATATAAATCGTTAAAACAATTTATTATTGTTTTTAGATATTATCTCTTAGAGCAGAGTTGGAAATTCGCGGTTCTCCTGAATTTTTCAACTTATTGTCAACTTTTTAGTTAGAGTAAGATGATAATCCATTTAAATTGACAAACACATTTGTTGAAACAATTTATTGTTATTTATCACAATATTCTCTTCAAATAATGCTAGAAAGTTGCAGCTTTTTCTATAATTTTCCACTTTTTATCCACTTTTCAATTAATGTGAGGAAATAATTAATCAAATTTAACAGACCTTATTGTTTAAAATTATTATTATTGTTTATAACTATCTTCTCCTATAGTAATGATATATAGTTGTGGTTTTACTGAAATTGTTACCTTCTTGTTCACTGTTTAGTTAGTGAAATAATAAATAATGCAAGTTAAAGAAAAAATTATGGAAATAATTGAATATTGTTCATAACTATCTTCTCTTAACGCAATTGTAGAAAGTTGCGTTTCTTCTAAAATCTTCAGTTTTCCTTTGACTTTTTAGCTATGAACAAATAATAAATTATCATTAGCAAGAATCATTTTTCAAATCCTATTATATTTATTTAAAAGTTAATTATCTTCACTATTTTTTCAATGTCTTAAAAATATTAATTTAAACAAAAAGGCTATCTTATAGTACAGATAGAAACAATGAATGCCAAATCTGGGAGTAGGTGGAAAGCGTTGGTCGGAAAATGACTTGTAAAAATTTGGTTTTGAATTACAAGACGAAGTTCATTGTAAAGCGTAAAAGAAAAATTTGGAATTGCAAATATTTTACTATCAACCTCCCATCCTTCCTTGGAGGGAAATTAAAATCAGATATTATTTTGACAAATATCTCTTTTATTTCGGAAAAAAGTATTCACCAAAAAAAAGAGATTGTTTAAAAAATAATTCTCTGAATGTTTATTTAATATTTGTTTATAACTAAAAGGCCAAAGAAATATTAAATATTTAAAAAAAACTTTCTAGCCATTATCTAAGAGAAGAGAGTTATAAACTGTAATAAATTATTTAAACAATAATATTTGTTAGCTTGTGTTGATTATTATCTGTTTAAACGATTAGGTCTGTTGAATTATATTAATTTTCATAAATATTTCAGAAAAAACCGAAACTTCCTAGCGTTATTCGAAAAACCCAATTTTTCACTTATGGGGTTTTTTTGGGACCCTATATAACAGACCTATGAGTGTGATATTTAAAAAATTTTGATTCGTACTCCATGGCTAATTGTGAAGATAAATGTTTAATTTCAACTCGATTCACCCAATATTGACGATTCTGAATAATATTTACAAAACCGTCTTTTTTAAATATACTTTTTTTTTTAAGTACATTAATTTTTAGTGAATTCGAATAAATTTCAGAGCGATATGCATAAAAATTGAAAAAAAATGTCTAATGCATTCTTGGGTCACCCTATTGTATATTTAATTCCTTACATTTTCAATATTGTTTTATTTTAATTTCTTAATTTTAATAACTTCTAATTAATATTTGACAATTCCGGTGTTTTTGGTAGTAAGTAACTAAACTGTATGTAATAATAATGCAATAATACCTTCTGTCTGAAATTCATATTTTGATGTTGAAAAGTCAACTGAAATCTTCTTTGGATAGAAATTGAACTACTTTTATGATTTTTTATTTTTGTTTTATTATATGTTTTATTTGTATTAATATATTTCCAATTATAAATTCAACCATCAGGTTGAAAATTCAAAATTTCTGTTGAAAAGACATCCTGTTTGATGAAAGTCCAACTATTTTGTTCAGCATGGAACTTTCGATTTTTTGGTAGCATTCTCAGTAAGTTGAACCAAAACTGTTTCTTAAACAATGAAGTGTTTTTCTTTAGACTTGAAAAAAGTATGCGGGTATTGTAATGAGAATATGTTCCTTAAGGCCGATAGAGCCTTGAGTAAATAAACTTCCTTTTTAATCTGAAGTAAAAACAAATTTAACAATCACTTAAAACGTAGAGGTTTTGTCAATTTTATTATATTTGCAAGTAAATTTCTTCTCTTTATCTAAACTGTATATAACAGTATATGACTGAAAATATTTGAAAAAATCAATTCTTTACCGATTTCAGTTATTAATCAATCAGTAAACCTTTTGAAGCTTTATTATCGAATTTCCTTGATTAAAAAATTGTACACGCAAAATGGGTCAGATACGTGCTGTTTTTTACGGAAATAAATTAAGATGAAATAGACTAAGTCTCTAAATAATTCTTGTTTTGATGACTTGTTTTAATTTCTTCTTCTGAGGTAGCCTTTTTCAAGCTTCAAAGTAGTTTTCTAATCCCTTCTTCTTATTTCCGCTAACCGGAAACTGGTACAAGATCGCGTTCTTGAACTCAAATTTGTTTGTCACACTTACCCTTTCAGTAACTGTCCTCCTCGGGAACAAATAAAAGGGTTTATTTTCATGATCTTATCGTCAAAATAAATAAGGAAACATGACGAGAGTATCATTGCGGCATTGTATAAATAGAAAAGATCGTCATCACAAATTCTTATCCCAAAGAGCAGACAGAACGTCTACTTATCAAGAGTACAGGAAATACTTTAAAGTTCATTTTCTCGACTGTGATACTACCTACAATCTACATGAAACGTAAGTCGACATAGACACTGAAAAATTTTTTACAATTTCAAAAAAAGAAACTATTATATCAATAAAGCTCATTCAAAAGTAGTATTAGCAGTAGCAATATTTGATTGATTCTAATGTACATACTACAGATTTTATACCATCACTACTAAACGATTAGAAATTCTTACAAATTGTATAGTATATACATTTGAATAAAAAATGTATTTGTTTTTTGAACTAGTTTTATTGATTAAATAGTATATTTATGCAGAATGTAGTATTTTTTCTCATTGTAGATTTATACTCTTTATAAAAATCTTGATTCTTTATTAGGGACCATACTTAAATTACGAAACAGCTCAGGGTGTGGGGGGGGGGGGTAGGAGATTTTGTTACGATTTGTTACAGAAGAACTTGCAGTAATTGTCAGGAAGAAGAATAAATTTTAATATTTATCAATTTTAATTTGAAATTGTTTTATTAGCTTTATGAAAGAATCTAGGTTAAAGATGTTACAAGTTTAAGATTTTTGTATTTGAATATTAATAGTCCGGGAAAATGAAATTTGTTTTTTTTTGCTCTTCCTGAAGACTATTTTTTTAGTTATAAAATTTATTATTTGTTTGAAAATTCAACAATGTTTTAAAAAGTCATTCCTTTTGGTTGAAAATACAACTGATTTGTTGAAAATTCGACTATTTTCGTTAAAAATTTACTTCTTGTGTAAAATACATATTTTGGTTTTGAAAAGTCAATTGAAATCTTTTTTTGGATGCAAATTCAACTGATTTGTTGAAAATTTAACTATTTTCGTGAAGAATTTACTTTTTGTTTAAAATACATATTTTGGTTTTGAAAATACATTTAAAATCTTTTTTGGATGAATGTTCAACTAATTTGTTGAAAATTAAACTATTTTCGTCCAAAATTGACTTTTTGTTCAAGCTAAATATTTTGGTTTTGAAAAGTCTAGTAAACACTTTTTTTGACGAAAATTCAACTATTTTTTTGAAAGCTTGTCTTTTCAGTTGGAAATGTATCTATTTTAGTAGGAATTGCATCTTTTTCGGGTAAAAATTCAACTGCTGGGTGAAAAATTAAACAATTTTTTTAAATAGTCATTCTTTTTGGTTAAACGCGCAACTGCTTTTTTTAAATTTAACTATTTCGTAGAAAATTTACTTTCTGCTTAAAATTTATATTTTTTTTTTGAAAAATCAAATGTAATCTTTTTTGGATAAAAATTCAACTACGTTTTTGAAAATGTGCTTTTTTTGTATAATAACTCGTCTGTTAAAAAGTCATCTGAAATCATTTTTAAATGAAAATTCGAATTTTTTGTGAAAAATTTGTCTTTTTTATTTAAAAATTCATCTGTTTTTGTAAAAAATTTATCTTTCTCGGTTAAAAATGCAACTATTTGGTGGAAACTTCAACAATTTTGTTAAAAATTTATCATTTTTGGTTGAAAATTCAACTATTTTGTTATGAATTCATTTGTTTAATTTAGAATTTATTTGTTTTTGTTGAAAATTCGACTGTTTTGTTGAAAATTCAAGTGCCTTCATAGAAAATATTGTTTGTGCTTGAAACTTATATTTTGATGTTAAAAAGTCAAACTGACATCTTTTTTGGATAAAAATTCAACGAATTGTTTTTAAATTGATCTTTTTGGTCAAAGAATTGATCTGTGTTAGTAAAAAATTTCATCTTTCTCGAATAAAAATGCATCCATTTGGTTGAAAATTCAACCATTTTTGATAAAAAGTCATCCTTTTTGACTGAAAATTCAACTGTTTGAAAATTTGGTTTCAACTACTTTATTGAGAAATCACATTTTTGTTGAAGATTTATATTTTTAGTTCAAAATTCATCTGTTGAACTTCTTTGCTGAAAACTTATTTTTTTTTTGCATGAAGGATTATATTTTTTGTTGAAAATTTAACTATTTTGTTGGAAATTAATTTTTTTGCTAATAATTCGTAATTTCTTTTTTGGTTGAAAAATCAACTTTTACCCTTTTTTTTTTTGAATTCATCCTTCGATGTTGAAAATTTAATTATTTTGTTAAATAATTTGAAGCTTTTGTTGAGAAAAACGTCTTTTTGAATTGAAAATTCAACAATTTTATTAAAATTTCTTTTTTTCTTGACTGAAAAATCTTCTGAGTGGAAATTCAAACTTTTTATTAAAAATTCTTCTTTTTCAGTAGAAGTCAAATGTTTTTGATTGAAAACTCAAATCTTCATTAGTAAAAATCCAACTACTAGATTAAAAGTTAAAATAATGTGTCATAAACTTATTTTACCGTTAGAAGTTTTTTTCCTTTGGATTGGTCTTCATTCGGTTGAAATTTAATTTTTTTAAATGAAAAGTTAACCATTTTATTCATTACGTTGTTCGAGATTCAGCTCTTTGGTCGAAAATTTAATTTTTTTGGCGAAAAATCCCTTTTTTCATAAAAATTAATAAACTGAATTTTTTACCATGTTTGGTTGAAAATATGTCTGATTTAGTTGAAAAATCAAGCACTTAATTAAAAATTCATGTATTTTATTGAAAATTCATCTCTTTCGGTTAATGAATAATCATATTAATTAAAAATTTATCTTTTTGGTTGAAATATCATTTCTTTGGTTTAAAATTTAACTAATTATTTGACGATTCGTTTTTATTTTGCTTGAAAATCGATCTTTTTAATTGAAAGTTTAACTATGTGGTTGAAAATTCGTCTTTTGCGGTAGAAAATTATTATTCCTCTTGTATAAAAATTCATCTAATTTTGCTAAAACTTAATTTTTTTTGTTGTCATTTAAATATTTCGCCGAAACCTCGTTTTTTAGATAAAAATTATATATTTTTTTAACAGAAAGCTCAAATTAAAATTTTCAGTTGAAAAATGTATTTTTTTCAGTTAAAATTCGACTTTTTTGTAGAGAATTGTTCTTATTGTTTGGAAATTCAACTCTTTGATTGAAGCTGTAACTATTATGTTGAAACTCCTTTTTTTTTTGTTAAATTTTTTTTTTTAAATGAAAATTAAACTAGTTCATTTTTTACCCTGAATATGCATAATTAATCTATAGGCCATCGATACATTATAATTTTCAGATTTTCAAAAAATCTTATTTTTGTCAACTTTGTTCAAAAAATTAAAAGAAAATATTTTGGAAATGGAACTAGATTAGGTCACGTTCTTAATTTCTTAATATGGCCTTCTTATTGTTTAAAGACAGCTAAAAATGTTACGTCATTTTATGAAACTTTTCTATTTCTCACGTTTTATATTTTTATAACTATTTTGTAATTGTTTACAATCCTAAGTAATTTTTTTCACTAAGAAATTAGTTTTCCACTATTGAATTAGAATATATCGTGCCTACTCGAATTAGAAATTTTCTTCTACTCTTGCTCACATTTCGCTAATCAAATCTGTAAAATTTCACTGATTATGATTTTGTTGCGGTTATTTTTCATACAAATTGTTTCTAATTCATAAGATGCTACTTTCTTCTGATAATTAGATGTTTATAAAAAAAATTTTAATTAATTTATTATTGTTTTTAGTAATTTATTCTTAGAATGAAGTTATGAAGACGCTGGCAATACTCAATTATATTTAAAAAAATAATGGCTCAAACCTTTTAGTTTTGTTTAAGCAATATTCCTTCAGAATAATGATAGGTTTTATTTTTTCCTGAAGGTTTTATTGTTCATAACAATTTCAGCCTATAGTAAAGCTGGATAGGTGCGGAATTTTCCAAAAATTTTCAAATTTTGTCAACTTTTTACTCAGATTGAGGTGATAATTAATTCAAGTTGCCAAATATAATTGTTTAAACAATTTATTATCATTTTAAATAATATTATCTTTCATTTTGATACAGCTATTTGCCCAATTTTCACTTAGAGCAAGGTAAAAATCAATCAAATTCAACAAACATAATTATTTGAGTTAACAAATTACTATTGTTTATAACTATATTTTTTTATAGTTATGCTGGATGGTTGCGGTTTCTTCATAAATTTTCCATATTTTGTCCACTGTTTACTTAGAGAGATAATGATTCATGATATTCATGAGATTCATGCAAGTTAACAAACATGAATGTTTCAACAAACTATTGTTAGAGCGGACAATACTCATTTAAATTTTACATAAATAATTACTGACAACATTCATTATTATTTATCATAATATTCTTTTAGAGTAATGCTAGAAAGTGGCAGTTTTTTCTTACATTTTCAACTTTTTTTCCACTTTTCATTTAGAATTATTATTGTTCATAACTATCTTCTTATAAATTGATGCTAGATATATATAGGGTTTTCTAATATTTTCAACTCTGAAAGAAGATAATTATATGGAATAACAAATGTTTGAAATAATTATGTTTGTTAACTAGCATAAAATACTATCTCACTAAGTAAAAAGGTGACCCAAAGTTTAAAATTTCCGAAAAAACGCAACTATCTAGCATTACTACAGGCGATGATAGTTATGAGCAATTAAAATTTGTTCATAAAATTTTTTCGTTAAGGTGTAATTATTATTACATAGTTCTAAGCGGAAAGTTGACAAGATGTTTAATATTTTAGAAAAAAATCGCAGGTTTCTATGAAACTGTAGAAAAACTGCAACCTTCTAGCATTATTCTGAAAGAATATTTTTACAAATGATAATAAAAGGTTCAAATTCTTATTTCTGTTAAATTTAAATAATTATTTCCTCGCACTAACGAAAAAGTTGAAAAATTCGAGAAAAAAAACAGCGACTTTATAAGTCCATTCCAAGAGAATATTGCTATAAATAATAATAAATTGTTGAAGCATTTTTTTGTAAGCATCTAATTACGAAAAGAAAGTAGTATTTTATGTATTAGAAACTTTTTGTATTGAAAAAAAGAAAAAAAAACGATAATCAGGGCCAGAAATTCGCGAAACACAGTAAAATATTACAGTTGGATTAGCGAAAAGTAAGACACTATAGAGTAGAAGAAAATCTTTAATTTGAGTAACCGAGATATTTCCTAATTGTATAAAGGAAAACTAATTTCTGGATGAAAAACAATGATTTGGAATTTTATATAAAATTTTTTAAAAAGTTATTATAATTGAAAACGTGAAAAATAGAAACGCTTAATAGAACGAAGTGACGGTGTAATATTTTTAACTGTCTTCAAACGATGAGGAGGCCATATTGGTCACCTAGTCTAGTTCCATTTTCAAAATATTTTCTTCTGATTGCTTGAACAAAGTTAAGAAAAATAAGAATTTTTTACAATCCTAAAATTCGAATGTATCAATGGGCTATAAATTAATTATGCATAGTCAGGGTCCTCATGTTCTACTTTTGAACAGAGTTTTGTTTTCGATTTTCGTTTTGCCTTGAAAAAGGATGAACAAGAGTGTTTAAAGAAGTTTATTTTTATTTTATAGATTTTGTCTTACGCAAGACACTTTATACCTTTATGAAACAAAATTGTTTATATTTAACTAATTACTAATTACTAAAGACTAGTAAAAAATTACTAATTCGATTAGTCGAGATATTTTATTATTCAACAGTGGTGAACTAATTGATTGATAAAAAAATTGTTTAGGACAATATATGATAATTTAAAAAAAATTATAAATATAGGAGGCATGTAAAATAAAAAAGTTTGATAAAATGACGTGAATTTGTAAGATTTTTAACTCTCATGAAACAATAAGCAGGTCATATTAAGAAATTTAAACGTGAACTAGTATGTTTCCATTTTCTAAACATTGCCTTCTGATTGTTCGAACAAAGTTGAGAAAAATAAAAAAGGCTCACAATCTTAAAACTAAAATGGATCAATGGGCTATGAATCAATTATGCATACACTCAGAAAAATGTTTTTTTTTTTCAATCAAAGAAATAATTTTTTTGATATATCGATGAGTGCAAATAAGACTGTACCATCATTTGGATCATACCCAGAATAGACTTTGAACACAAAACCTTGATACAAAAGGCGTGACTCACGAAAGAAATAGACAGATAGCCGTAGCAACAGATTCCTTTATTAAAAATACTTGTGGCCAGTTTTTAGCGCTGAAAGACGTAGCGATTGTTTTTTTTTATATTAAAAAGACGCGGCGATCAATGTATTTGGGCTCATAAGTCTTGACGTAAGTCTAAGTTTTATAAATAAATAGATGTACTATCATTAAAACATGTTGAAGGAAAATTCATTCTAAAACAATATTTGCGCAGAAAATTAACTGTTTATATTTATTAACTAACAAGTAATGTAATTATGTTAGTAATAATTATAATTTATAATGAGGCACCTTAAATATGACACAGAAAAAAGTAGATAGATTTACTTTCATGCATTGCTAACTTCACGTTTACTTGTTCGCATTGCACAAGCTTCTATAAATATTTGAAATAGTCGAGTTGAGCATGTAAGCTGTTATTATAAGTAATTTCCATGGTAAGCAGAGAATTATGAGTTTTACTTTCGCAAGTAATTTTGATTTCCTTCCTCGCATTGCAATAAGCACTAAGCGAAATTGTCAGCCTTACTAGTTTAAATAGTAAGTAAATAGGTTCAGTGGCGTAACTAGAAACATGCAGGAACCCTCGAGAAAATTTTTCGGGAGGTCCGCTTGATATTAAAAAGGCCAACTTATAAGTTGCTTGGCAGTAATACAACAGTATAGTCTATTTTGAATAGGTTCGAGTTCTCGAAAAAGTTTAGGTACCCGAAAACTTCAGGTTCTCGAAGAGGTTTGAGTTCTGGAAAAAGTCCTGGTACCCGAAAATGTTCGGGTCCGGAAATTTAAAAAATGATTTGATTTGCACAGAAGTTGATACCCGAGGATTTCCAGAGTTATTTGTATTAACGGAATTCAGAGAACTTACGGGATTCAAGAAATTTACGGAATTCAAGAAGATCTTATAGAAATCATATAGAATTCATGTAGAAATCTTGGAAATCTTTTAGGCTAAGTGTTGTGCGACCGAGCTTAGACCAGTCTGTATTTCTGGAAGAGAATCTCACGTGAGTTCTGGTCTTGAGCAGGGTTGGAAATCTCGAAACACCGCATTCACAGTTTTAAGATTTTCAGATGTCACAGTCAGCAGCCGCTTGTACGAAATTGAAGAAATTCAAGCAATGTACAGAATTCAAGAAAATAATGGAACTCACGTAATTTCCGTAATTCGAGGAATTCATGTTGTTCCAGAGAAACGTTGAATTCAAGGTTTTCACGGAATTTACGTGATTCACGGAAGTCAAAGAAATAACAGAATTCAACAAATTAAAGGAATGTAAGGAATTCACGGAATTTAAATAATTTAAGGAATTCAGGAAATTCATATAATTCAAGGAATTCACATAATTGAAGGAAATCACAGAATTGAAAGAGTTCGCAGCATTCAAGGAATTCAGAGAAATAACGGAATTCGCGGAATTCGTTGCATTCATGGAATTCAAGGAATTCACGGAATTCATGAAATACAAGAAATTCACTAAATTCAAGAAATTCACGGAATTCGAGGAATTCACAGAATTCCTTGTATGCATTGAATTTCTTGAAATCATTTAGGTCCGCGAATTCATTAAATTCCATGAATTCATTCACTTTCGTGAATGCATTAATTTCCGGGAATTCATTGAATTCCATGAACTCTGTGAGGTCATTGAATTCCGTGAAATCCGTGAATAACTTGAACTTCATGAACTCCGTGAATTTCTTGAGTTCATTGAATTCCGTGAATTCTTTGAATTCATTGAGTTCATTGAATTCCATGAATCCCGTGAATTCTAGGAATTTCTTGAATTCCGCGAATTCCGCGAATTCACTAAATTCCTTAAATACATGAATTTACCGAATTACGTAAATTCTATGAATTGCTTCAATTACGTGAATTCGTTAAATTCCTTGTATTTACTGAATTCCTCGTATTCATGGAATTCCTTGAATTCGTTCAATTCCGTGAATTTCATGAATTCCATGAATTTCATGAATTCCATGAATTTCGTGAATTCCACCATGCATTTCATGAATTCGTGGATTCATGAAATTCCGTGAATTCATTGAATACCATGAATTCACCGAATTCCGTGAATTCATTAAATTCCAGGAATTCTTTGAATTCCGCGAATTCATTAAATTCCATAAATTCCTTGAATACTTTGAATTCCATGTATTCCGTGCATTCATCGAATTCCATGAAAACAGTGAATTTATTGAATTTATCGGATACCGTGAATTCTGTGAATTCATTGAATTCTATGAATTCCTTAAGTCACCTGAATTGCTTGAATTCATTGAATTTCTTGAGTTCTGTGAATTCCTCGAATTCTATAAATTTCATGAATTCTGTGAATTTCTTGAATTCCTAGAATGCCCTCAGTCAATTGAATTTCACGAATTCCTCGAATTCCGTGAATTTATTGAATTCCATGAATTTCTCAAATTTCATTATTTCTTTCAAATCTGTGAATTCCATGAATTCTTTGAGTTCCGTAATTCCATAAATTCATTCAATTCCGTGAATTCTATGAATTCCATGAATTCCGTGAATTCCATGAATTCATTGAATTCTATAAAATCCGTGAATTCATTGAATTCCATGAATTCCTTGAATTCCATGAATTCCTTGAATTCCTTGAATTCCTTGAATTCATTGAATTCCATGAATTTCTTGAATTCCTTGAATTCCTTGAATTTCACGAATTCTTTGAATTCCGTGAATTCTTTGAATTCCGTGAATTCTTTGAATTCCGTGAATTCTTTGAATTCCGTGAATTCTTTAAATTCCGTGAATTCTTTGAATTCCGTGAATTCTTGGAATCCCGTGAACTATTTGAATCCTGTGAATTTCATGAATTCTTTGAATTCCACGAATTCTTTGAATTCCACGAATTCTTTGAATTCCATGAATTCTTTGAATTCCATGAATTATTTGAATTCCGTTAATTCCATGAATTCTTTGAATTCCGTTGATTCCCTAAATTCTTTGAATTCCATGAATGAAATTCCCGTTAAAAATTATTTTTTTTTTTACTAAAATATAAGCTATTCCATTTTTGGTTAACAACTGATGCCAAGTAAAATAAATGAAACTTCAACATATAATGTAATTAAAATTCGAGTCTCCTTGGCTAAGCAATAATAGATAAAACAAATCATAAACCAAAACAAAATAATATCAAAATAGTAAAATTAAAGAAAAATCGTAAGATCATAAAAATCATAAAATCACAACAAAAATAAACAGGCAAAACAGAAATAAAAGAAGGCGAGCACAGAAAATGAGAGAAAGCAAATACGATACAATTGATGAAAAAAGAAAGAAGCAATTGTCCGAATAAACAAAGGATTCTGATAGATTAACATATAAATTAGGAATAGAAAAAAATATATCGGGGCGTCATAAAAGGCTTAGTGTACAAAAAAATCTATTTTGTAAAAGGGTAAAAAAATAAGGGATGAAAATAGAAAGAAAAAAAAAATAAAGAACCAGGCGAGAAAATCGCGAAAAGATAAGGAAAAGGAAGATAAAGGAAAGAAAATAAGTAAAAGGAAAGCAAAGGAGCAAAATGGGAAACATAGGGCCGCAAAGAAAGGAAGAGGGGAAAAGATGAAGGGTCGTGAAAGAGAAGAGGGCTACATGTAGTGAAGTGAGGAAGAACTGGGATAGGAGTGGGCACAACAGAGGCAGTTCAAGATGGAGAATCCACGTTTTGCACATCTAAAACAAAAGACGACAGGGGCGTTGACACCGCGCGGGTACCTATGGTGGTCTCCTGGCAACTATAGCACCAAAATCGCGCCGTTGTGTGGAGGAACTGGAGGTTCTGGGGGTTAATGTTTTGGGAGTTTGGGATGTTCAGGGATAGGAGGGAGCAGATTTGGGGTTTCAGGACAGGAGGTTCTTTTGATGGAGAAGAAGGGATCTGAAAAGGTTTTGGGGTAGAAGCAGGGGGATTCGTGTTGTGGGTTGTGGGTGGAGAGGGAGCTTGGGTCGCGATTGTGTTGGAGGTCAAGGAGAGAGAAGGGTTCTGGGTCACAAGGGTTTTCAATTCTTTAGAGGGAGTCTATGTCGCAAGGGTTTGAAGAGTTTCGTGAAGGAAAGAGGTCTGGGTCGCAATGGTCTTCCCGAGTTTTCGGATCTTAAAATATGTTTGCGTCCCGGTGGTCCTGAAGTTCGAGTTTCAAGCTCTAGGGACAGGATCAAACTTATCAGTGATCTCCTGTGGAAGCTCCTCGTCTGTCGGCCAGTCCTTGACGATGACCATCGTGAGGACTACCGAAGCCTCCCACACGGCCCGATGCGTCTCAAAAATGGCCGGGAAGAAACTAGGCCTATTTTCTCTGATCTGCTCGATCAGATCGACATACTCGTGCAGATGCCAGAGGAGATCTTCATGACTCTCTATCGGATCGCAATCTAGGAACTGGATTCCGAATTATTGAGGGGGGAAATGAAGGGTTGTAGGTCTTCTATATGGTAGTTGCCTATGCACTTATCGGTAAGATCAGAATGCTCATAGACGGTGGGTGATAACACTTTCGTCACTCGATAGGGACCAATAAATCGAGCATATAGTTTCGCGGTTATATTTTTTATTTTTGAGGAAAGAACTCGATATCGGGATAGGACCAAATCTCCTTCATAAAATCTTATTTGCCTGCGTTTGGTATTATAATACTTAGATTGTTTTTCGAATGCATGGTTTCTATTATGTTTTACGGCTTTTACTAACCTTTCCCGCAAAGTTGCAAAATTTCCTTCGATGGGAAGATTTCCTTTCTCTGGTTGCGAAATAAGATCTTCCTTATTTAGATAATATATCCAGGAAGGTAATTGCTGGTTCTCGTCCATATTTAAGAGTCTCAAAAATGTTATTCATCAATCAGAGGGATAGAAAGATACTTAATAATGTTTAGAGAGTAAACACAGGTGTCCATGTAAATAATCTGGAGTACCTGTCCTGGAATTAATCACTGAGATCTCTATTTATATTTCCAATTTAAGAGAATAGAATGTTTCCTTAGATACTTCGGAATATTACGAGCAAATATTATGTACGAAAGAAATAAAATATTCTTTGATATACATAACTTCTCCATTCAAAAAGGGTATATAATGTTTTTTATTAATTACTTTTTGATAAAACGCGTAGTTTCTGTTTTATTCGTAAAAAACAACATTGAAAATAAAAGAAAAGAAAACAATTTTGATAGGATGCGTAGTTTTTGTTTCAACCGTTGAAAATTACATTACCAATCAAAAAATTAAATTTTTGGAAAAAACCACACAAGAGACGACAAAAAAAAAATGTTGGGACAAAAGTTTTTAAACCAAAAAAGATCTATAAACTTGTTAATCATCATTTTTTGACACAATCTATGAAAAAAATTAGTAGATAAAAGTTGCTCTCCTAAAAAAAGGGCTACAAATTTGTCATCAATAATTTTTTGATGGGTCGCGTAGTTTCTATTTTAATCTTGAAAATAGCGAATTAAGATAGAAAATTAAATTTTTGGAAAAACGACGCAAGAGAAATTAATCAATCAAATAAACATTGGACGAAAATCACATCCACTGTTCAAACCATTTAGTCGAAACGTTATGTAACTTCTTAAAAATTCATCTCTTTTAATCAAAAATTAATATTCTGGTTAAAAATTCAACTTTTTGGTTAAAAATGTATATATTTTGTTGAAAATTTATCTTTTCTGGTAGAAAATTATTCTCCTTGGTTGAAAATTTAACTATTATGTTGATAATTTATGTATTTTGTTGAGAATTCGTGTTTTTTGGTTTCGCAACTGTTTGGCTAAAGATCAATCTGTTTTGATTGAGGATTCAACTTGTCAGTTATGTCGTGATTCATTCAGATGGCGTAGATATTATTTAAGCAAATCAGTTGAGAAGTTCAACAATATTTTTCATGAAAAAGTGGAGAAATAGTGGCATCAGCGGATAATTTTGAGAACGAAAGTGTCTTTAGTTTCCTGTTTTTTAAAATAGTAGTAAAATAGTGTCATCATTAAAAAAGGTCGAATAATGTCGATAGTGTGGTAAGTTCAAGGCCTTTGGCTATGGATGATCTAAAATAAATCGTTCTTTTGTAGTTTCTCTACTTTTTGCATTAATTCTTTCAATATTTTTCGAATATTTATTTTAATTCTAATTAGCTTATGAGGGTTTTCCATGTAAGATTTTCTATGAAACTGGTCGCACTGACAATTTCCGACGGTAGTGTATGTATTGAACAAACGATTATGTAATAAAATTTTTCAAACCAGAAAAATGAGAATTTCTCTAGTGATGCCATTACATTCAATACATTCATCAAAGTACTTATTTTCCTCGGAAATGATGAAAAAAATTTTTTCTCAAAAATAGGTCACAAATAGGTGACAAAAAACTTGTATAAGTTCAATAAACATGTGAATCAATGTTTATTAACAGATTTTCATTTGTTGAACACGTCACCCCATATTCATAAAATATGAAAAATTTTAACTGAATCATTTGAGAGAGTGTGTATTCTTTCTAAATCCGGCGAAACTTCCGGTTTGACAAAATCATACGTATTTTAACTCCTAGACCTAGTGACATAGATTATTAAAAAAAAGTTGTGATAAAGATTCTTTCAAATATCGAATTATTGTTTAAGCTGATGCAGGTATTACACTTTTTGTTATTTTTTTTCTAATTTGTTTTTTCTAACAAAATATTTGTTATCCAAAACATGATCATCCACGTTTTTTACAATAACGACATAAGATACGACAACAGACATACACAGAAAATCATTCTCCTTGAAAATACCTAAAAAATAGTCTGATGACGCTTTTCTCTATCTCGTTTATTTATCAAATTTTGTACTCAAATTCCAATAAAGCAGGACAGAATAGTTTTTTTTCTCTTCAAAATAGTACGATGTTATTATGTCATTCTTTGGTTGATAAAATATTTTTCTGAAAGAACACACTTTTTATTCAAATGAGGCAAAATTTTACTGATTAAATTATTCGAGCATGCTTTGACTGAAAGATCAGTCATTTCTACTGACAAATCAGTTGTGTGAATATCTGAATCAGTCAATATTGCTGACTGAATCAAAGAATAACTTGTAACGACTGACTTTTAGTCGATAAAAGTGACTGATTCGTCTAGTGCAATGAAATTGCAAAATTATATCTAAATTAAAATTTGTCGTTCAATTTTTACATTTCAATGAAAGCCGTCGCTACGTGCAACGACACTTTGGTACGAATAGCCTAATTTTTTCGATACATGTAGACAGATCGTTTCATAAATTATTAAAATGACCCATAATTAATTGGTCAACACATTGAAAGTTACGGATTAAATCAATCCAAATGACTGATTGAATTAGTGAATTTTACTGGTTATATCATTGAAAATGATTAGATACTTTCATCTTTATTGGTAGAAAATAAATCTTTCTGGTTTAAAATGATTAATTTTTGTTGTTGGATTTAACTGTTTTTGATTCAAAATTAACATCTTTGTTGTTTAAAATATATATTTTTTGGTGAAAGATTCACCATTTTAGTTTTGAAATTAGTTCTCGTTGTTGTGTGAAATTTAATTGTTATAAGCCGGAAATTTAACTTTTTCTTTTATTGTTTAAAATTGATATTTTTTAGTTTGAAAAGATTTAATTTGTTAAAAACTCATATTTTTGGTAAAAAATGTATAATTTGGTTTAAAATTTACTCGCTTTGTTGGCAGTTTGTTTTTGTTACTGAAAATTAATTTTGTTTATTGAAATTCCTACTGCTGAAGTTTTGGTTTTCAAATTGATATATTTTTTGGTTGAAATATCAACTGTTTTTGTACTAAAACTAATTTTTTTAAAAATAAATCTTGTTTAGTTGTAAATTCCAATATTTTTTTTAAATTCCATGTATTCTGTGGAAAACTCTTTTTTATTGGTAGAAAATGAATCTCTAAAAAAATCTAAAATATCGTTTTCTTTTTCAAGTTCAACTGTTTTTCATTTAACATAAAAATCTTTTTAGGTTGGAATATCTAATGATTTTTATTTAAAATTGAAATCTCTTTTGGTTCAAATATTAGCTATTACATTTTTGTGTTGAGAATTCAACTTCTTAATTGAATATTTTATTACTTCGTCGAAAGTTGGAATACTTTATTAAAAATTACGATTTTTGCTGTAAATTAATCATTTTAGTTCAAAATTCCTCTCTTTCGTTAAAAAAGTAAATATTTTGTTACAATTTTTTTTTTCGTTGAAAATTAATTCTTTCAACAGCAAGTTTAAGTGTTCTATTTTTTTCAAAAATTATAATTTTTTCATTCGAAAATTTAACTACTAGGTTAAAAAATTATATATTTTTTCAAAATTTGTCTTTCTTGGGACAAAACTAATTTTCCCGTCCCAAAGTTCCTTTTGTTTTGTTTGGATATTTAATTATTTGCTCGAAAGTTCAACTGCTTTGTTGAAAATGTATGGTTTCGGTTCTAGAATTTGGTTGCAAAATAAATTTTTTTTGGCGAAAAACTAATCTTTTTTTTAGTTGAAAATTAAACTTTTTGGTTGAAAATTCTTTTATTGTTTTTTTTCTGTTCTTAAATTTTTTTTTGTGTAAAAAATTAATCTTGTCGGTTGAAAATTCATCTTTTTTGGTATAAAATCAAGTATCTGGTGGAAGATTAAACGATTTTGAAAAGAAAGTTTTTTTCTTGTTGAAAATTATTGAGTTAATTAAAAATTGAACTACACTATTTGTGGTTGAAAATCAACCTTTTTTCTGTTGTATAAGTTAAAAATGTATAAAATCGAAAATAGTCTTTCGGAGAAAAATTGAAGTAATAGTTTTTTTTACGACAGTATGGAAATCATGGAAATGAAAAATACTATTTTAATGGGGATTGTTATGTTTCAGTAAAAATTTGGAATAAAACACGTTAGAAGAAAGTATCAAGAGCTAATTGTCTTTCAACAATTCAGAAAAATTTCGAACGTCTTGCTGATTTTGACATTTTTTTTTAATTTTGCTTCACATAGTAAGAGAACCAATAGTTGTAGATGGTGCAAGAAAGGAATGATTTAAAATGGAACGCGTGTTACAATATTTAAAAAATAAAAATTCCAAAAAAGTTTTTTTTGTTTGTTTCTCAAGTAGCATCCCTGCAAGGTATTTATTCTGAAATCATGATAAATCACATCCATTGGGAGGTGTTCTTAACACATACATTTAATATCATTCAAATTAATCTAAATTTATTGCATGAGAATTAAAATTGTAAATACACAGTTCAACGTTTACCGATTTTAGATTCACTTATGCAACATTAAAATTGATTTTTAATGACTACGTTTTCACGATATAATTTATTTGCTCTATGGCTATTGGAAGTTTTGGAAGGATCTTATCTTACCAACAGATATAAGGCAAATAAAAGTCGCAATGAAATTTTAAACTTCAACACCTTCAGTCAAATATTTGCACACCGATAACAACATAAACTATTACTATATCGGACGTTCATTCACTCATACCTTATTTGTCTTTCTCTTTTAGAAACATACCATTCAGCACTAATCTTGCGATGAAATACGTTTCTCGTATATCGTCGATCCTCAGCTTGTAGTTTGTGAAATTTCCTTCCTTGAGTTGTTCTTAGTTTGTAGCATTGAAAAAAAATCTTTTTATTTGTAATTATGGGCTGGCCATCTTTTTTTTATCTTGTTTTTATCACACAAAGGTGTCGATTTTCGTGCAATATCAAAGAGAGGTATATTCCACAACTATGCGTAATCCACTAAAAATCCAGGTCCACAAAAGAGCCAGTCCATTGAAAACAAACTGTTTTTTTTTCATTCGTCTGCCTCGATTACAAGTCTTTCGTATTTATTTTTGAAATTAATTTTCTCTTACCTGGCTCTTATTTCAAATAGTGTATCACTGTCCGTTGATGTAACTTATTCCGCGTCTTCGTCGCTTCTGATTCACCTTCTTCGTGGTTAAATTATATTTGCCTCACTTGTACTTCAGCGCCACATTTCTTAATTACGAAATTTCTTTTCGATTTACCGTCGGTAAATCGACTACTACAGAGTCAAAATGACCCCTGATTTTTCAAAAATAAGAAATAAATATTTAAGTTTCTCCCAAATCGATTTTTGCAAACAAAATATTCATATAATTTAAATAGTCGATGCTAATGCATATGTTTGCTTCAAACGGCATACATTTTTCTCTTTGTACTCAAATAAATCACTCAGAGTTTTGGCAGATTTAAAAAAAAATGAAGTATTTCATATTAAAGAACCGGCTTCGAAAATCCTTCAATACTGCTCTTAAATTATGCCAAAATTCTTAGTGTTGTAAATTATTCAAAAGATTATAATGTACGCATGCTATAGCATAAAACACAAAAAGCGAATATTCTAATCAAACAAACATTTTATTTATAAAAATCGACTTGGGAACCCCTACATATAAATATTGTTCAATTATGCCAAAAATCAGGCATCATTTTGATACAAAAAGGAACACTTTGTATTGGTGCCATTTGAGAAACAAAGTAAAGCTTTTTTCGGACCTCCCTAATGTATCTTCACAAAAATCATTCCAAGTATTCGTTATAAATACCTTTCTTTCATTTATTAATGACAAATCGTCTTTGCAAGTATAACCAAAAAAAGGAGTATATTTTCGTTAATTTTTTTGACCATAGTATATTTTTATTTAAATGGCAGTTTGTTATCCCAATTAGTTACACAATAAAAATGTAATTAATTATTTCGCTATTTTCAAAAAATTTTCTCTTATTTATTTAATCACCTTTTTTCAACATATGTGTTGTTTCCTTTTTAGATGAGTCGAATGTCACTAATGAAGACTGACATACTGGAAAAAAAGAGCTTTTCCAGGTTGCTAGGCGGCATGGGTCTGTCACGATTGTCATTAAAAATATGTTTTCTATACGTTTTTTGCTTGGTGGGAATGTTTTTGATGATTATGAATTTTCGGCAAAAAGAAATTTGGTACAGTTCAGGTGAAGATGTCGGACAGATACAGTACATCCAAGTGATAGATGGCTCACAAGACGTAAGAATTTTTAATTGTAATAAATACTAACATTATTATATAATTTATTTTTTAGGCCGTGTCTACGTGTACCGAAATTTCAGTACAAGTAGCCAGAGTTTTTCAGTACGGATTGGGGGAGTTGAAAAATGGGCAATATTTAAATTGAAATGTTAATTTATTATCAATACCAAATTTTTCTATTTCGTAGTATCTATTATCTAAAATAATAGAAAACCAATGCAAGGACAATATTTTTGATAATTGATGAAATTCATATCATAACTTCAGAATTAATGTATAATATTTTTGTACTATATATATATACAGACAAACTGTTGCATTTTTCCAAAAATACCAATTTACAGCGATAAACATCAACGTAGCCTAAAGTTGTTCAAAATTTCAAGTTTTATTTTTGAAGTCGAATGATATTTGTTTAACATAACCGATTTCCGGTAAAAAATGATAGCATAACCTAAAATTGTTTAAAAATTGTAAATCTTTATAATCTATACCGATTTCGACTGAGAAACGCGAGCCTCGCCCACAATTGTTCAGAAATGTTGTATCTTCATTAACAATTTTTGACGAAAAACACTTTAAACATTAAGTTATTCCAAAATCGTGAATCTTCTTTTAAATCTATATCAATATTGCCGATGTGAAACACCAACATGACATAAAATTGTTGAAAGTTGTGAATCGTCTGTGAAGTATAATTTTTTTAATTAATCATACCCACTTCCGATATAAAACGACGTTACCTAAAATTGTTTGAAAATTATAAATCTTCTTCGATATCACATGATTTTTTAATACAAATTGTAATTTTTGACAAAAAACACTTATACAAACCGAAATTGTTTAGACTTGTACATTTTATCATTTTAAACAGAAATCATGAATTTAAATCTGATGATTTTTGTTAAAGAAATACCAACTTTAGGTGGAACATAGATGAATACTAATTTATATAGAATAATACTAATACTAATTTCCAGCGAAAAGGGTCAACTCAAACATATATAATATTTTCAATAATTGATTACGTAATTTCAAAGTTTTAATTCAAACGTAAATTTTTTTAAATTTGAATAAGGTTCTATTGGTTTTCTTGTTAAAAGAGATCATTTGCAGACATAATTTAAAGGATGTTTAATTTGAAATATACAATTTTTCTTAATTAACGAGTTTATTTATTAAAACCTGTTTGAGTTCACACAAATTTGTGTTTGATTTAATTGAAAAACATAATCCACAAATTAAGGACACGATAGTTCCTTAGAAAAAACGCCAGGAGCGCAGAGTGGGCTTTCTCACAATAAAGAATTACTGTTACAATTAACACTTCTTAACCACCAAATTGAACGTTTTTGAAATATATTTATAAAAATGTATTGAAGTTTGAAAAAAAAAATCTTTACTTTATTTAAAATAATAAATGTTTACACTAAACAAGAACTTCCCAGGCGGAAATATTATACATGGTTTAACTTTAATATTCATTTATTTTATATAAAGAATGTATAAAACAAATGAATATTATAAATAATACTTCACACTATATATTAACTATATATAATATTTCCACCTGGGTTTATTCAATTTAAAGAAGGAATTTATATAATTTTAATAAAAATGTATTCAAATCAAATAAAAATGTCAAATAAAGAATTTCATTTAAGCAAACAAACATTTTGTTTGAACCCACATTAAAGAAAAAATTTGGTTGATTCAGGTAACATTTTTTTGAATCAAATATTTTTCTAGTATGGTACTGCAATTCTATTAGTTGGGACAACTTTTTCACTAGTTGCTGTTACTAATTGAATAGTCACTCCAACTACACTTAGAAATGTTTTTTTGAATCAAACAATAATTTGTTTGAACCTATGTTAAAGATATAATTTTGATTCAAATAATAAATAAAATTGATGTGCCAACCAATAAAATAGCAGTATCAACTAATAAAACAGTAGCACTATATTTTACAAACTAAAAAGTTGGGCAAATCAATAATTAATTTCTAGTGTAAAACAACTTCAGGCAATGAAAATTCAATCAGGTCTCCAGCGGTAATTATTGCGAGATTTTGTAGACATTTCGTTACACCACTTTTTTTTTAGATAAGGTCATGAAATCTGGAAAGAGGAAACAAATGTTTACACTCAGCAAAATATTTGTTTGAATCAAACAAATTTTTTCTATGATTTAAGGGCAAACAAATATTTTATGGTATTGAACACATATTTGTTTAATTCAAACATGCCATTGTTTAACCCAAACAAATTTTATTTGAACCAAGCAAATTCTATGTTTGATATAGGGTCAAACAAATGTTTTTTTTTCAATCAAACAAACATTTTTCTTAGTGTGGTACTGCTATTTTATCAGTTAAGATATTCATTTCATAACTTGCTGGTATTAATTGAATAGTCACTGCAACTGATGAAATTATTGTGCCAACTAATAAAATAGCAATATCAACTAATAAAACAGTAGCACCATATCTTACAAATGAGATACTTGGCCAAATTAACCATTTATTTTCAGTGTCAAAAAACTTCAAGTAATGAAAATATAATCATGTTTTCAGCAGTAATGACTGCGAGATTTTTGAAACATTTTGCTACACTACTTTTTTTTTGATAAGATCATGAAATCTGGAAAGAAAAAACAAAATGTTATACTCAAAAAAATGTTTGTTTGAATCAAAAAAATTCTTTTTCTGATATAGGCCCAAGCAAATATCCTATGATATAAAACAAATATTTGTTTTATTTAGGGTCAAGCAAATGGCTTTTTGAATCAAACAAACATTTTCCTTAGTATTGTACTGCTATTCTATTAGTTAAGATATTCATTTCATTAATTGCTGGTGCTAATTGAATAGTCACTGCAACCAATTAAATTGTTGAGCCAAATAATAAAATAGCAATATCATCTGATGAAACAGTAGTATCACATCTGAAAAACTAAATAGTTAGCCAAACTCATCATTTATTTGCAGTGTGAAAAAACTTCAAGTAATGAAAATATAATCAGGTTTTCAGCAGTAATGATTATGAGATTTTTGAAACATTTCATTACACCACTTTTTTTTAAATAAGATGTTCGTTTGAATCAAACAAATTCTTTCTCTTATATATATGGCCAAATATTTTGTTGAGTTAAATATATATTTTTTTGATTTAAGCGTCATTGTTTAACTCAAACAAATTTTATTTGAATCAAGCAAAGTCTAGGTTTAATATAGGGCCAAAGAAATGTTTGATTCGAAGAAACATTTTTCTGAGTGTATTGTATAAGAACTCGTCTGCTCTTGGAAAGTCTCACTAAATTAAAATCTTGAATAATTTAAAGGTGCTGGATGTAACAGTTGTGACGGACAGTGCAGAAAAATATGTGAACTCTAGCGACCTTTCAAAAAGACCTTGGTACATGAAAGGTGGAAAGAGACGACCTAAGCCGGCTGTAAAACTTCGATATACCGGAAGGCGATTAGCACGTGTTTGGCCCGATGAAGATCCCATGGATGATAGGATTTTAAATCAGGTAAAGTAAAGTAAAATAAGGCATTGTCTTATGAAAAATTGAATAAAATAATATATTATGCACCAAGGGCGAGAAGCGGGACTTTTTCGACGAGTGTATGTTTTCAGTGCGACTCGTACTGCCGTGATTTGGTAAAACACCGTTAACTGCAAAAAATCGAAAAATAGTTTTTTTTATATCGTCGAAATCGCGAAAAAAGATACACCTGATTGTTAAAATAATTTTTTTAAATTGGTCAAATCTTTTAAAATAATTATTGCATAACCCCGGAAAAAACTGCATTTATTATAATCTGTAAGATACAAAATCATTATTTAAAGTTTGATTTTATATAATTAATAACTGTATTAAAGTATAACAAGAAGTTATATTGTTGAAAAATGTAATACATAGGTAAAAAATAATGTTTTTGAATTGTTTCAGTTGTTTAAAGTGGAAACAATTAGTTGGAAATTGAAGAATAATAAATAATTAATTATTACCATATAGATATAATATATTAATTATTAATTATTCAATTAAAATTTAATATTGTTATTTGATACTTAAATTTATTTTAAACTTACAAGGGGAAGGCCTGCTCTGCGACATTGACTTTGAGATGAGACTAGCATAAATCGATAGAGCGTCGAAAAATATTAGACACGTATAGCGGCTTTCTTGTAATTGGGCCCTAGTTTTTTTTTAATTTTTGAAAATAACGATTTTCGTGCTATACGAGTATCTACGGGGGCGCACGAGATTTTCCCAACCGTAGTCAATGGTACAGCGGTAGGTGGTTGACTGAGAAGCACGCTGTCGCGCGTTTGAATCTTTTTGGCGAAATTTTTTTTTCTCTTTTTTTTATTAAAAACATGTTAAATAATTATTTTATAATCACTCAGAGTGACTTGATTTATTTCCTCCCTTTTTTGGAATTTTCCAATTCAGTTAACTGATTATATGAAATATGTGATTCATTATAATTATTTATAATAATAATTAATTGAAATAATTAAAATAATATAATGTAAAATATGAATATAAATCTAAATCTAAAATATAAATATAATATGAATCATTACAATAATAATTATTATGAATATTTATAAATTATATTAATATTATTATTTAATTGATTTTAATGAAGTCCAGAAGTTGTCGACCTGAAAACAAAATTATGTTAATTCATTTAAAAAATAGTGAAGGTGAAGTGGAAGAAAATTACGCAGAAAAATATTTTACGACGCAAGAAACGCGCTTTGCACTGCG